>CALYLW010001068.1:0-92057 GCA_944989445.1 Ampullaceana balthica
TCATTCACTATGACGTTCATACACTCACTAATGACGTTCATCACATGACTCACTCACTAATGACGTTCATACATTCACTAATGACGTTCATACATTCACTAATGACGTTCATACATTCACTAATGACGTTCATACATTCACTAATGACGTTCATACATTCACTAATGACGTTCATACATTCACTAATGACGTTCATACATTCACTAATGACGTTCATACATTCACTAATGACGTTCATACATCACTATGACGTCATACATCACTAATGACGTTCATACATTCACTAATGACGTTCATACATTCACTAATGACGTTCATACATTCACTAATGACGTTCATACATCACTAATGACGTTCATACATTCACTAATGACGTTCATACATTCACTAATGACGTTCATACATCACTAATGACGTTCATACATTCACTAATGACGTTCATACACTCACTAATGACGTTCATACATTCACTAATGACGTTCATACATTCACTAATGACGTTCATACATTCACTAATGACGTTCATACATTCACTAATGACGTTCATACATTCACTAATGACGTTCATACATTCACTAATGACGTTCATACATTCACTAATGACGTTCATACATTCACTAATGACGTTCATACATTCACTAATGACGTTCATACATTCACTAATGACGTTCATACATTCACTAATGACGTTCATACATTCACTAATGACGTTCATACATTCACTAATGACGTTCATACATTCACTAATGACGTTCATACATTCACTAATGACGTTCATACATTCACTAATGACGTTCATACATTCACTAATGACGTTCATACATTCACTAATGACGTTCATACACTCACTAATGACGTTCATACATTCACTAATGACGTTCATACATTCACTAATGACGTTCATACATTCACTAATGACGTTCATACATTCACTAATGACGTTCATACATTCACTAATGACGTTCATACATTCACTAATGACGTTCATACATTCACTAATGACGTTCATACATTCACTAATGACGTTCATACATTCACTAATGACGTTCATACATTCACTAATGACGTTCATACATTCACTAATGACGTTCATACATTCACTAATGACGTTCATACATTCACTAATGACGTTCATACATTCACTAATGACGTTCATACATTCACTAATGACGTTCATACATTCACTAATGACGTTCATACATTCACTAATGACGTTCATACATTCACTAATGACGTTCATACATTCACTAATGACGTTCATCATCACATTCACTAATGACGTTCATACATTCACTAATGACGTTCATACATTCACTAATGACGTTCATACATTCACTAATGACGTTCATACATTCACTAATGACGTTCATACATTCACTAATGACGTTCATACATTCACTAATGACGTTCATACATTCACTAATGACGTTCATACATTCACTAATGACGTTCATACATTCACTAATGACGTTCATACATTCACTAATGACGTTCATACATTCACTAATGACGTTCATACATTCACTAATGACGTTCATACATTCACTAATGACGTTCATACATTCACTAATGACGTTCATACATTCACTAATGACGTTCATACATTCACTAATGACGTTCATACATTCACTAATGACGTTCATACATTCACTAATGACGTTCATACATTCACTAATGACGTTCATACATTCACTAATGACGTTCATACATTCACTAATGACGTTCATACATTCACTAATGACGTTCATACATTCACTAATGACGTTCATACATTCACTAATGACGTTCATACATTCACTAATGACGTTCATACACTCACTAATGACGTTCATACATTCACTAATGACGTTCATACATTCACTAATGACGTTCATACATTCACTAATGACGTTCATACATTCACTAATGACGTTCATACACTCACTAATGACGTTCATACATTCACTAATGACGTTCATACATTCACTAATGACGTTCATACATTCACTAATGACGTTCATACATTCACTAATGACGTTCATACATTCACTAATGACGTTCATACATTCACTAATGACGTTCATACATTCACTAATGACGTTCATACATTCACTAATGACGTTCATACATTCACTAATGACGTTCATACATTCACTAATGACGTTCATACATTCACTAATGACGTTCATACATTCACTAATGACGTTCATACATTCACTAATGACGTTCATACATTCACTAATGACGTTCATACATTCACTAATGACGTTCATACATTCACTAATGACGTTCATACATTCACTAATGACGTTCATACATTCACTAATGACGTTCATACATTCACTAATGACGTTCATACATTCACTAATGACGTTCATACATTCACTAATGACGTTCATACATTCACTAATGACGTTCATACATTCACTAATGACGTTCATACATTCACTAATGACGTTCATACATTCACTAATGACGTTCATACATTCACTAATGACGTTCATACATTCACTAATGACGTTCATACATTCACTAATGACGTTCATACATTCACTAATGACGT
The DNA here is from genome assembly GCA_944989445.1 of Ampullaceana balthica. Lineage (NCBI taxonomy): Eukaryota > Metazoa > Mollusca > Gastropoda > Lymnaeidae > Ampullaceana > Ampullaceana balthica. Next base: position 2,543 of record CALYLW010001068.1, read on the forward strand.
TCATACATTCACTAATGACGTTCATACATTCACTAATGACGTTCATACATTCACTAATGACGTTCATACACTCACTAATGACGTTCATACATTCACTAATGACGTTCATACACTCACTAATGACGTTCATACATTCACTAATGACGTTCATACATTCACTAATGACGTTCATACATTCACTAATGACGTTCATACATTCACTAATGACGTTCATACATTCACTAATGACGTTCATACATTCACTAATGACGTTCATACATACTATCTCACTAATGACGTTCATACATTCACTAATGACGTTCATACATTCACTAATGACGTTCATACATTCACTAATGACGTCATACATTCACTAATGACGTTCATACATTCACTAATGACGTTCATACATTCACTAATGACGTTCATACATTCACTAATGACGTTCATACATTCACTAATGACGTTCATACATTCACTAATGACGTTCATACATTCACTAATTACGTTCATACATTCACTAATGACGTTCATACATTCACTAATGACGTTCATACATTCACTAATGACGTTCATACATTCACTAATGACGTTCATACATTCACTAATGACGTTCATACATTCACTAATGACGTTCATACATTCACTAATGACGTTCATATATTCACTAATGACGTTCATACATTCACTAATGACGTTAATACATTCACTAATGACGTTCATACATTCACTAATGACGTTCATACATTCACTAATTACGTTCATACATTCACTAATGACGTTCATACATTCACTAATGACGTTAATACATTCACTAATGACGTATGTACATTCACTACTGACGTTCATACATTCACGAATGACTTTCATATATTCACTAATGACGTTCATACATTCACTTATGACGTTCATACACTCACTAATGACGTTCATACACTCACTAATGACGTTCATACATTCACTAATGACGTTCATACACTCACTAATGACGTTCATACATTCACTAATGACGTTCATACATTCACTAATGACGTTCATATATTCACTAATGACGTTCATACATTCACTAATGACGTTAATACATTCACTAATGACGTTAATACATTCACTAATGACGTTCATACATTCACTAATTACGTTCATACATTCACTAATGACGTTCATACATTCACTAATGACGTTAATACATTCACTAATGACGTATGTACATTCACTAATGACGTTCATACATTCACTAATGACGTTCATATATTCACTAATGACGTTCATACATTCACTAATGACGTTCATACATTCACTAATGACGTTCATACATTCACTAATGACGTTCATGCGTTCATTCCTGGACCTACTCTAACAACGTCATTATACAAAACACTGATCCCTGTACCTACTCTAACAACGTCACCATACACAGCACTGATCCCTGGACCTACTCTACCAACGTCATTATACACAGCACTGATCCCTGTACCTACTCTAACAACGTCACCATACACAGCACTGATCCCTGGACCTACTCTAACAACGCCACCATACACAGCACTGATCCCTGGACCTACTCTAGCAACGTAACCATACACAGCACTGATCCCTGGACCTACTCTAACAACGTCACCCTACACAGCACTGATCCCTGGACCTACTCTAACAACGTCACCATACTAGCACTGATCCCTGGACCTACTCTAACAACGTCACCATACACAGTACTTATCCCTGGACCTACTCTAACAACGTCACCATACACGGCACGGATCCCTGGAACTACTCTAACAACGTCACCATACTAGCACTGATCCCTGGACCTACTCTAACAACGTCACCATACACAGCACTTATCCCTGGACCTACTCTAACAACGTCACCATATACAGCACTGATCCCTGGACCTACTCTAACAACGTCCTTATACACAACACTGATCCCTGGACCTACTCTAACAACGTCACCATACTAGCGCTGATCCCTGGACCTACTCTAACAACGTCCTTATACACAACACTGATCCCTGGACCTACTCTAACAACGTCACCATACTAGCGCTGATCCCTGGACCTACTCTAACAACGTCCTTATACACAACACTGATCCCTGGACCTACTCTAACAACGTCACCATACTAGCGCTGATCCCTGGACCTACTCTAACAACGTCCTTATACACAACACTGATCCCTGGACCTACTCTAACAACGTCACCATACTAGCGCTGATCCCTGGACGTACTCTAACAACGTCATTATACACAGCCTTGATCCCTGGACCTACTCTAACAACGTCCTTATACACAACACTGATCCCTGGACCTACTCTAACAACGTCACCATACTAGCGCTGATCCCTGGACCTACTCTAACAACGTCATTATACACAGCCTTGATCCCTGGACCTACTCTAACAACTTCATTATACACAACACTGATCCCTGGACCTACTCTAACAACGTCCTTATACACAACACTGATCCCTGGACCTACTCTAACAACGTCCTTATACACAACACTGATCCCTGGACCTACTCTAACAACGTCCTTATACACAACACTGATCCCTGGACCTACTCTAACAACGTCATTATACACAACACTTATCCCTGGACCTACTCTAACAACGTCACCATACACAGCCCTGATCCCTGGACCTACTCTAACAACGTCACCATACACAGCCCTGATCCCTGGACCTACTCTAACAACGTCACTATACACAGCCCTGATCCCTGGACCTACTCTAACAACGTCACCATACACAGCCCTGATCCCTGGACCTACTCTAACAACGTCACCATACACAGCCCTGATCCCTGGACCTACTCTAACAACGTCACTATACACAGCCCTGATCCCTGGACCTACTCTAACAACGTCACCATACACAGCCCTGATCCCTGGACCTACTCTAACAACGTCACCATACACAGCACTGATCCCTGGACCTACTCTAACAACGTCACCATACACAGCCCTGATCCCTGGACCTACTCTAACAACGTCACCATACACAGCCCTGATCCCTGGACCTACTCTAACAACGTCACCATACACAGCCCTGATCCCTGGACCTACTCTAACAACGTCACCATACACAGCACTGATCCCTGGACCTACTCTAACAACGGTGTTGTAGTTACGCTGATAACCAATTATATCCCAATCAGCAGGAAACTGGCAAACATGTCGGTTGCTATGCTCTCACCTACCTGTCTCTCCACAAATCCAACTGACACCACCAGCCTAGTGCTAAGCCCTTATAGTCTAGTCACCACCCCTTTCTTCCCCCCCCTCCCCGTGTCATAATGACAGGCCAATAGGATCTGGACAAGAGAAATTGCCACGAGTCTGAAACTAAAAACAACAAGAATCCGCCATCTCAGTGGCGCTGACATCGTCCCGCTCAGTGCGACGCCGCACTTGTAGAGTGAATCACGTCCGGATTTGACTTACGAGAAGTTTTATACGCAAATTAAGCAGAAAAAAAACTATCCAGAATCTGGCGTTGAGAGTTCAAGATATCATCAATGTTTGGTTTGGAATTGTTGCGTCCATTTCAGGGAATTTATTTCAAATGGTTACCGGTCAATCTCTTATTGAAAATGTTTGCTCATGGGTGGGCGTTGTTCCAAACACTGAAGCCATGCCAGCAGGTAGTTATGGAAACTCAAAATGAAATTTTTTAAATGGTACATTGAACAAATTTTCATTGTGTGAGCCTCGCTGTCAACCAGTGGCAGTCTGGTTACTGAATGAGCTCCAAAGGTAATTTAACAAAATTATCATCGAGGATTAAATTCAACGGATTCAAGAACCGAATAAAGTAACGTGAAATCTTTCAAGATCTGAAATGTCTTGACGAAAAAACTCACACATTTATTTGGGGGAAATCGAGGTTAAAATGTTCCAAGTATTAACCACAAAATTCTCTGAAACAGTGGAAATGAGAACTGGTTTCTTCGTCCGATTGTTCTTAATGACAGCATTCTACAAGGTCATTTGGTGATTTTTTTTAGATATTAGACGACCTTATCCTTTCCAGGACGTTTAATGTTCAATTCATTCACGTGGGATACGTTTTTGACCAAAATGACAACTTCGACTTTGACAGCCAACTATCTGGCAGCTGTAGGGCAGAGTGTCTTTCGTTTCAGAGCTTGTAAAAATCGATACAGAATTTGAGCCACCTGACTGTTGTATGACAAGGCAACTTGACCGCATCTGAGCAATGTCCTTGCTGTTGACTACAGCTGGGCAAGGCAAGTTGACCACAGCTGGACAAGGCAAATTGACAACAGCTGGACAAGGCAAGTTGACAACAGATTGTCAAGGCAAGTTGACCACAGCTGGACAAAGCAAGTTGACCACAGCTGGACAAGACCAGTTGACCACAGCTGGCCAATGCGAATTTGACCACACCTGGACAAGGCAAGTTGACCACAGCTGGACAAGGCAAGTTGACCCCAGCTGGACAAGGCGAATTGACCACATCTGAGTCATGTCCTTGCTGTATGACAAGGCAAGTTGACTACAGCTGGACAAGGCAAGTTGACCACAGCTGGACAAGGCAAGTTGACCAAAGATGGACAAGGCAAGTTGATCACATCTGAGCCATGCCCTTGCTTTATGACAAGGCAAGTTGACCACAGCTGGACAAGGCAAATTGACCAAAGATGGACAAGGCAGGTTGATCACATCTGAGCCATGCCCTTGCTTTATGACAAGGCAAGTTGACCACAGCTGGACAAGGCAAGTTGACCAAAGATGGACAAGGCAAGTTGACCACAACTGAGCCATGTCCTTGCTGTATGACAAGGCAAGTTGACCACAGCTGGACAAGGCAAGTTGACCAAAGATGGACAAGGCAAATTGACCACATCTGAGCCATGTCCTTGCTGTATGACAAGGCAAGTTGACCACAGCTGGACAAGGCAAGTTGACCACAGCTGGACAAGGCAAGTTGACCACATCTGAGCCATGTCCTTGCTGTATGACAAGGCAAGTTGACCACAGCTGGACAAGGCAAATTGACCACATCTGAGCCATGTCCTTGCTGTATGACAAGGCAAGTTGACCACAGCTGGACAAGGCAAATTGACCACATCTGAGCCATGTCCTTGCTGTATGACAAGGCAAGTTGACCACAGCTGGACAAGGCAAATTGACCACATCTGAGCCATGTCCTTGCTGTATGACAAGGCAAGTTGACCACAGCTGGACAAGGCAAATTGACCACATCTGAGCCATGTCCTTGCTATATGACAAGGCAAGTTGACCAAAGATGGACAAGGCAAGTTGACCACATCTGGGCCATGACCTTGCTGTATGACAAGGCAAGTTGACCACAGCTGGACAAGGCAAGTTGACCACAGCTGGACAAAGCAAGTTGTCCACAGCTGGACAAGGCAAGTCTTATAATTTAGAGTCAATTACTTCCATTAAAACCCAAAAATTACGGTGAATACGTCCCCGAAAGTTGTTCAAGGCATGACAAAGATTTGTTTCAGTACACAAGAAATATCTAATTCCTTTTCACAGATTCCCTGCTGTTGTGAAATGCAGCGTATGCAAACAGCGCCTCGAATGACGAAACCTTTCATTTAAGTACTGATCTACCCCTCTAGACACTTGCTCCCTCAAGCCATTGTTTTTCCTCCCTCCAGCCATTGTTTTTCCTCCCTCCAGCCATTGTTTTTCCTACCCTCCAGCCATTGTTTTTCCTCCCTCCAGCAATGGTTTTTCCTCCCTCTAGCCATGTTTTTTCCCCCTCAACTGTAACTGTAACTTTGTAATCCCTTATAGCTGATTCCAATGAGGGTTATAATTTTCAGTTCCACTAAAATGTCTTTTCTAGTGGTTGCTCCAGGCATGCTGCAAATGAAGACCAGAGATCTTCTGTTATCTGAAAGACAATCTCTTCCATTATCTGAAAGACCAACTCTTCCATTATCTGAAAGCCCAACTCTTCCATTATCTAAAAGGCCAACTCTTCCATTATGTGAACGACCAACTTTTCCATTATCTGAAAGACCAACTTTTCCATTATCTGAAAGACCAACTCTTCCATTATCTGAAAGACCAACTCTTCCATTATTTAAAAGGCCAACTCTTCCATTATGTGAACGACCAACTTTTCCATTATCTGAAAGACCAACTCTTCCATATCTAAAAGACCAACTCTTCCATATCTAAAAGACCAACTTTTCCATTATCTGAAAGACCAACTCTTCCATTATCTGAAAGACCAACTCTTCCATATCTAAAAGACCAACTCTTCCATTATCTGAAAGACCAACTCCTCCATTATCTGAAAGACCAACTCCTCCATTATCTGAAAGACCAACTCCTCCATTATCTGAAAGACCAATTTAACACGATGAGAGATAGTGACGTACTCATCCAGCGCTAGAGAAATCCACAAGTTTCTCCCGTATCTGTAGCCTTATGATCTCCCATATCTGTAGCCTTATGTTCTCCCGTATCTGTAGCCTTATGTTCCCCCTATCTGTAGCCTTGTGTTCTCCCGTATCTATAGCCTTATGTTCTCCCGTATCTGTAGCCTTATGTTCTCCCGTATCTGTAGCCTTGTGTTCTCCCGTATCTGTAGCCTTATGTTTTATCGTATCTGTAGCCTTATGTTCTCCCGTATCTGTAGCCTTGTGTTCTCCCGTATCTATAGCCCAGTGTTTTCCCATATCTGTAGCCTTATGTTCTCCCGTATCTGTAGCCTTGTGTTCTCCCGTATCTATAGCCTTATGTTCTCCCGTATCTGTAGCCTTATGTTCTCCCGTATCTGTAGTCTTATGTTCTCGTATCTCCGTTCTCCCGTTATGTAGTCTTATGTTCTCCCGTATATGTAGTCTTATGTTCTCCCGTATATGTAGTCTTATGTTCTCCCGTATCTGTAGTCTTATGTTCTCCCGTATCTGTAGCCTTATGCTCTCCCGTATATGTAGCCTTATGTTCTCCCGTATCTGTAGTCTTATGTTCTCCCGTATCTGTAGTCTTATTTTCTCTCCAAAATATTATATTCTCAGAACATCCAAACTTGCAGAAAGGCTGAAAAACTTCCAAACAAAACGGCTTTACTATTTATAAAGATAGGAATCTCTTCTTTAGCTGATTCTACTTCATTATCATTTATAAAGTTATATTCAGCAAATGGTTTTCTTTGTTCCGCCTTTTTTATGCTTAAAAAAAACAACTTGATATCACAGTTTTTTTTTAAAACATGTTCTTATAATATTTAAATTTAGTTTGAATCATAGCTACTCATCTTCCATAAATTTTATCAAGATATTTCAAGAACTGTCGGTGGACAATATGAACTAACGTGGTGGGCCGGATCCGGCCCACGAGCCGTATTTTAGTGTATCCTGGGCTATTCCATTGCTAAACGAAAAGGCACCTGTCAGGGGTATGAGAATCACTGTAGTGTGTGTGTGTGTGTGTGTTGACTGAGTGAACTCTGAGCACGGAGTGTGGGCAGAGGTCATTCGAGGGTCAGTTGAGAGACCAGTTGTGCAGTGCAGTCCGGTTGGACGAGTTGGTCAGCGGTAGAGAAGCAGTGAGTTGGAGGTTGTTGCCCAGGTCCATCGGTTTTGGACCGAGGGGACTTAGACGTGTTTATGGTCTACGTGGATTAAAAGTGGACACTTGGACAGAGCCCAGGAGCAGTCGCGTCGGGCCGAAGGAATGTTTGAGAAGTAAACTATAGTGTCGAGCGTTGTGTACAGCCCGTTGTATATAGATGTATTTGCTGTCCAGGCAGGACAACCAGACTGTACAGCTATGTACAGTAGAATAAACATTCGATTGTTACATCGACTTGTGTCACTTCTTGTGTGTTGAAAGAAAGCGGAGAGCAAGGCACAATCCCACTTAACAACGAGACCTAACATGGGGGCCCGTCCAACGAAAAAATATTCTCGGGATTGCCAGACACCTCCAAGAGGGACAAGAAGTCCTTTGACAGTCACATCAGTGCAGCTGAACGTTGCAGAACCGTCCGTACAGGACAGTGCAGCGGATACACGCTGTATCCGTCTTGTAAGTGAATAAACATCGCTAGCCAGATCATCGAAAGAGTGTAGGCCATACACTCAAAAAACAGTACAATATCTACGAGAGATCGACGAAACCAGACACCAACACTGCAGACAGACGTAGCAGGGGGAGCAGAGTTCAATACACCTACGACGAGACTGGAACATCGCACGAGAAGAGGATTGCAAACTGTACCGGGAGGTCGCGTTGCAGAAGGACACTACAGTTTAAATCAGGACAAGCTCGAGGAGATATTCAAGGTTGAGAAAACCATTACTAAGTGACAGTGAAACGGCAAGTTTGGTGACTTTGTGGACTTTCGCATGAATGGATATTTATTGTGCAATGTGTCTTTCGTTGTATATGGATATTATGTATTGAATATAACACACAGTAAGTACAGATTTAATTAATTATTAAATCGGTGTTCAATTGGAAAATAGTGGTACAATAAGATTGATCTGTCAGACAATAAAAGGCCAATATGGAAACTAGAAGAAAAAAACTCAAGAGATAGAGAAAATAATGGCGGATAGTAGGGAGATGGGGGGAAAACACCTACATTTAGAGGGACAGGAATTAAATACATTCGTAATGGACCAGTGGAGAAAATGGGAAGCGGCAGAACCTAGAAAGGAAGAAGACGAGCACGAACAAACGAGAAGACAGGAGGCGGCGGACATTAGAAGACATGAAATGGAACTAGAGAGAATGAGATTAGAAGCCGATAAATGCAAAAACAAGGAAGAGGTACTGGGGGGCAAAACGGACAAAAATAAAAACTAGCACTTACGGAAGAACCTACTAAAATATGACAAAAGTAATGAGCTAGACGAATACATCGACAACTTCGAACACATAGCCCAGCAAAATAAGGTGCCTAAGGAAGAGTGGCTAGCCGAACTGCAGGTCCGAGTAACGGGGGGCCTTCAGGCATTCCTACTAACAGGGATGTCAGAAAACAATACTATGACTATGACGCCGTCAAGTCACTGCTATTGACAAATGCAGGGTATGGTTCCGCAAAAATATAGAGGAAAGTGGAACAACCTTAGACCGCAGGGGGGATAACTTCAGGGAATAGCACTCTGTTAGGTACTACCCCCACCCCCTCTCCTCTCTCCACGCTTGCCAAGAATGCTTAGGGATGTCACGGGTTCCTGTAATTTATCACCGTACCCCACCTCTCTATTCACGTCTTGACAGGTCAAGGGTACATAGCTGACCTCGGCGTGTTTGGATCCACCCATCTGACCCTTCGGTTGTTTACATCGATTTACCTGGAACTTTCTCGATCAGCTTAATTGCGAGAAACATTCGATTGGTATTTATATATATAGGGGCATGGAGAGGATAGAAGAGAAGGGAACTAGAGAGAAGAGAGAGCGAGAGCAATTGACTTCATCCCACGAGAAGAGTTCCAAGCTAGGCTGGCCACTATTGTAATTGTTCCCTGTCATTGTTAACCTTCTACTGTAAACGCTATCGGATATTGTTGTGAGTGTTAATCATTTTACATTATTAAGTTACGTTAGTATTCGTTATTGTTAGGTCTATATTAGGTTAAGAGTTGAACTAATTATACTATTTATTCCTAACCACAAGGTATCGTGTGTTTAATTGTTATTTACTTGTTATTATTTCATTACATTAAATTAAGAATGGTAAAGTCAGTTATTGTGTTAAATCTTTCTTTTTGTGTTACGTACCGTGTTAAACGAGCCATTTAATCATTTTTCTCAACTTTACTGTAAGTTACAGAGTCAATACCACTTGCGGACGTAACACACTCATTATTAGCAAGAAGTCTAGACAACTGGGTGGCCAGTACAGGGACGGACTGGTCGTACGAGGGGCTACGAGACCTGGTGTGTCGAAATAAATTACTCACAAACATGAACCCCGAGAAACTGAAAACAGTTTTATTAAACAAACCAACAAGTTGTGAAAATGTGTTAACCCAGATAGACACAATCAAAGCTACAGGGCAAGACATCGTTACAAATAGTAGCAGAACAAGTTTTCAAGCCGGTGGGGAGTTTAGAACAAAACCAGAAGGAGGTCAGCAGAGGGGATTCTAACTAGAGAACAAGGGGGCTGTTTTGTATGTGGTCGAGATAAAAATAAAAATAAGTTTAGGCCACAAATAAGAAAGTAACACAACATAAACATCGTAGAAAACATCGAAAGAAAATCGACAGGTGTTTTATACTTAGAAAAAGGAAAATTATGTGGTAAAGAAGTATCCGTACTCCGAGACACAGGGTGTACCATCATCGGCTGCAAGAAAAGTTTAGTTAATAGACATCAGATAACAAATACACTTTATACACTACGACTGATAGATGGAACGGTTATAGAATACCCGACAGCATATATAGAAATTGATACGCAGTATGTGAAAGGGTTAGTACTAGCTGCAGTATTCGGCGACCCAGTGGCGGACCTCATAATAGGAATTGTGGGAGAAAATAAATATTCGGTCCTCCACCATGGAAACGTCATAACAAGAGCACAAAGGAAGAGAGACAATGAGAATGCACTAAATACAGAAGGAGCCAATAACAAAATGCCAATAATATCGGAAGATAAAAACGTGAAGTCGGAACAAGAAAAGGATCCAGACCTTGGAAAATGCTGGGAGAAAGCCAAGAATAAAGAAGTAGAGCATACAAAGCAAGGAAAAATTGCATTTCATATTAGAAATGGTTATTTATATAGGGAGTTTACAAACAAGACGAACGACAAGGTCGATGAAAAGCTAGTCATCCCGGCTGAGAGTCGGGGGATTATTCTCCAAAACGCACACGAAACAGCACAAGCGGGACATAGGTCAGTCAGGAAAACAAAACATATAATATCGTGTTTTTTGTTGTTGCCGAAAATGAACAAAGACATCACGGAATATGTTAAGACATGTCCAATATGTCAGAAGGCTCAACCACCGGGGAAGATTAAGCCTATAGAGCTCGGGTACATGCAAGTAATTGGAGCACCATTTAAGAAAGTTGCAATAGACATAGTGGGACCTCTACCAATGACCAAAAACTGGAATAGGTACATCCTGACTCTAACTGATATGGCTACCAGGTGGCCGGAGGCAGTACCATTAAAGAAAGTAACTACAGAGGACATATGTGAGGCGTTATATTCGATCTTCACTAGAATGGGATTCCCGGAAGAAATTTTGTCGGACAACGGACCTCAATTCTCGTCTGACTTATACGTGCAGGTGTGTAAAATACTTAACGTCAATATCAGCCACTCATCCATTTATCACCCTCAGTCAAATGGGATGGTGGAAAGGTTAGATGGTACCCTAAAGACGATTCTACGGAAAGTAGTTACAGAAGGGTTAGAAAACTGGGATGAGGTACTACAGTCGGTCCTCTTTGCATATAGGGAAGTCCCCAATGAAACCACATCAATCTCACCTTATGAGTTAATGTTCGACAGGAAGGGGAGAGGGCCGATGGCAATATTGAGAACGATATTCACTCACGAAAACACGGCAGATGAGATAAAAACGACGTATGATTATATTATTGAGTTAAGAAATAAATTAAAAACAGGGCTGGAAAATGCGCGAGCGAACACAGTAGCACAGACGGTCAAGAATAAGATGTATTATGACCGACATACAATAAAGAAAGACATTCAGAAAGGAGACAGAGTATTACTCCTAAAACCGAAAAAAGAAAAAAAATTGGCGTTATATTTAGAGGGACCATATGAAGTGACCAAAGTAATTTCAAAAAATAATGTTGAGATAAAAAAGGGACATAGGAAAAAATTTTATCACCTCAATAGAGTAACCAGGTATATGGAGAGAAATAGTAAGAGCATCGGGGATGATAACAGAAATAAAATTACGCACGGTGGGGCAGCAGTAGTGATAACGGAGGAAAACGAAGAGGAGAAAGAATGTGTTGTACCCACGATAGAGGTAAAAGACAAGCACTCTGAGCTAGATATTAACATTGACTTAAAGAGAGCACAAAAAGACGAAATAAAGAAGATGGTAGAAGAATTCAAAGAGGTGATTTCCGAGATCCCAGGAAAAACAACAGTAGGCGAACATATAATCAAACTCATGGACAAGAAACCAATAACCTTAAAACCGTACACAATCCCGTCACACATGGCAGGGAAATTAAAAGAAGAGATCAATCTGATGCTAAAGTTGGGTATCATAGAAGTATCCAAATCACCCTATTCTTCGCCCTTAGTCCTGATAAAAAAGAAAGATGACTCAGTACGCACGTGCGTCGACTACAGAAAACTGAATACGATAACGAGAACCGTAGCTGAAGTCATCCCAAACCCAGATGATATACTGAACAATATGACACATTCAAGTTATTTCAGTAAGTTAGATTTAACAAAAGGCTATTGGCAAATACCACTGCACAAAGACAGTCAGGAATACACAGCGTTTCAAGGGCCAGATGCGTTATACCAATTTAAATTCATGCCTTTCGGATTATCAACTGCCCCGGCAACATTTAACCGAATAATGAGAAAACTCTTCGGTCAGTTAGATAATGTAGAGACGTACTTTGATGACATATGTGTGCATACAGAGGACTGGGAGACACATATTAAGACCTTTAGACAAGTTTTCGAAATCCTGAAAGACGCTGGGTTTACAGTAAAACCAGGGAAAATGGAGATTTTGGGACACAGAGTAGAAGGAGGACTACTGAAACCCGAGAGTGCTAACGTACAGAAAGTGTTAAAAATAGAGAGACCTACAACGAAAAAACTACAACAAATTCATACCAAACTTTTCAACGCTAACGGCACCCCTAACAGAGAAAAGGTCAACCAAATAAGATCAGCTGGACAAATGAATGCCAACAGTCGCTAGACAGAATTCTATGGCTGAGTAGCGAACCCATATTAATATTACCTCTTATCTTATCTTATCTTATCTATACAGACGCTCCTTCTATGCAGAAGATAGTTGCGTCCACAGACCATGACAGATGATCTGTTGGCAAGTGATGCAGCATTCACAGGCCCACGGCTTTGTGGGTTCCACGCATTACCAAGCCGCCTAACTGAGCGAGGTGACTCAGGGACGCCCTCGGCCCCGGGAACAAACCCTTGCCTTCACACGGATTCGAACCCGTGACCATCGGTACGACAGTCAAGTGCGCTGCCACTCGACCACCGCGTCCCCCCTGACAATAAAAGAACATTTATAGTGAGAACAGACGCGTCGATGAAAGGTATAGGGGCGTGTTTGTTACAATCTAGAAACAACACCTTACACCCAGTCAAATTTATAAGTAGGAAATGGATGGAAAGAGAAACAAGATATTCCACTATCGAGAGAGAAACAAGATATTCCACTATCGAGAGAGAAACAAGATATTCCACTATCGAGAGAGAAACAAGATATTCCACTATCGAGAGAGAAACAAGATATTCCACTATCGAGAGAGAAACAAGATATTCCACTATCGAGAGAGAAACAAGATATTCCACTATCGAGAGAGAAACAAGATATTCCACTATCGAGAGAGAAACAAGATATTCCACTATCTAGAGAGAAACAAGATATTCCACTATCGAGAGAGAAACAAGATATTCCACTATCGAGAGAGAAACAAGATATTCCACTATCGAGAGAGAAACAAGATATTCCACTATCGAGAGAGAAACAAGATATTCCACTATCGAGAGAGAAACAAGATATTCCACTATCGAGAGAGAAACAAGATATTCCACTATCGAGAGAGAAACAAGATATTCCACTATCGAGAGAGAAACAAGATATTCCACTATCGAGAGAGAAACAAGATATTCCACTATCGAGAGAGAAACAAGATATTCCACTATCGAGAGAGAAACAAGATATTCCACTATCGAGAGAGAAACAAGATATTCCACTATCGAGAGAGAAACAAGATATTCCACTATCGAGAGAGAAACAAGATATTCCACTATCGAGAGAGAAACAAGATATTCCACTATCGAGAGAGAAACAAGATATTCCACTATCGAGAGAGAAACAAGATATTCCACTATCGAGAGAGAAACAAGATATTCCACTATCGAGAGAGAAACAAGATATTCCACTATCGAGAGAGAAACAAGATATTCCACTATCGAGAGAGAAACAAGATATTCCACTATCGAGAGAGAAACAAGATATTCCGCTATCGAGAGAGAAACAAGATATTCCACTATCGAGAGAGAAACAAGATATTCCGCTATCGAGAGAGAAACAAGATATTCCACTATCGAGAGAGAAACAAGATATTCCACTATCGAGAGAGAAACAAGATATTCCACTATCGAGAGAGAAACAAGATATTCCACTATCGAGAGAGAAACAAGATATTCCACTATCGAGAGAGAAACAAGATATTCCACTATCGAGAGAGAAACAAGATATTCCACTATCGAGAGAGAAACAAGATATTCCACTATCGAGAGAGAAACAAGATATTCCACTATCGAGAGAGAAACAAGATATTCCACTATCGAGAGAGAAACAAGATATTCCACTATCGAGAGAGAAACAAGATATTTCACTATCGAGAGTGAATGTTTAGCAATAATATGGGCAGTCCAAAAATTTTCATATTATTTACTAGGGTCACAGTTTATCCTACAATGTGACCATCAAACATTAAAATATTTGAATACAACAACATACACCAACTCGAAAATAACAAGATTGTCATTAATACTCCAGGAGTTTAAGTTTGATGTTCAGTACATGAAGGGCAAAACGAACGTCATAGCGGATTACTGGACTACTTGGATTTCACCGCAGCTAAGTGTTTTTTTCCTATTAATTCGTTTCATTTGTGTACTATTTGTCAGTTGAAGAAGGCTCTTTGCCGAAACGTTCGCTGTTGTGTTACGTCCTGTCAGGCCTACTAATACCCTGTTTTTATTTTATGCATTTACCTAGTGGATTGCTTGTCTAGACTTGAATGGTGGGAATAAGCAAAAGGCAGATGGCAACAGAAACACGGGAAGGGAAGTTACGCAGGGGATGGAACAACGAAATCACGAGGAACGCCACTGGGTTAATTATTGTGTTATGACCTCCCTAAAGACAAATAGGTCACGGAGTTACAGAGAGACATTGACTGAGAAACGGTCAGATACGATTGTCCGGGAATAAACAGACAAGGACACGTGCTCAGCGGGGCACTGTTTTGAATTGATGAACACAGTCTACGATTATGACCTTCATAGCAGGGCATACATGACTCAGTTAAACAAGGACACTGACAATGACACAGTACGGTCAAGACGGGCGGGAAATAACCAGACCGTGACCGACAAAAGCTCACCGGACTGGTTTACAAAGACAGATAACGGCTTCGCTGGTCTGTTACGAGTAATGGTTTTTGTTGATAGTTGGGGTCCTGGGGAAAACATTGAGCCGGAGGAGGGGGGATGAAAGTGGCTCGTGCGCAGGTGTATTCATAGACGCAAGAGTGACCTGGAGGGGTCAACATGTAAAATTCAAAAGAGGTCAGGGTTATTATGACACCAGTGGCGGCATAGTATAGCCATGTTGGAAGTGCCGCGTAGGCATGAGCTAGAACACATCAGCAGGTATAACGGTTTCTACCCACCCTCAAATACAATGGCTATGATACATTTTTTTAATGTTATGAATTTTTTTTTAAAATGTTATGATTTTTTTAAAAATAATGTTATGAATTTTTTTTTATAATGTTATGAATTTTTTTTATGTTATGAATTTTTTTTTATAATGTTATGAATTTTTTTTTATAATGTTATGAATTTTTTTTGGCTGGGTATTGATGTATGACATGACTAGGATTTTTTTTTATGATGATGTGTTTTTTTGTTTTGTTTATGATAACTATAAGTGATAACACGGTAGTTTTGATTAGAACTTGTGGGGTCCGGGGGACCTCGTGTCATTGTTGTTCCATGTATTGAGGAGGTGACCTTGTGCCAGTAGTATACAGGGTATTTGTATGACGTATTTTTCATGGCTATTGGGTTAATTATATAAGAATTGTTCGCCCCGGGAGACATCAGGGCATTTTTTATTATAAGAATATGTATTGATATGTTCTGCTGAAGATAGTTTCATGTTATGATTATGACTATGCTTTGAGGTTTTTGTGATGCGTATCATATTATATTTAGGATGATACGGATAAATTTATAACCAAGTACGGAGAGGGTTATAAAGGGTCCCGCTATGGGGACGTTAGAGATACATAGGAGAGCTGTGACTGCTCCATATAGGTCCCACTATGGAGACGTTAAAGATACATAGGAGAGCAGTGACTGCTCCATATAGGTCCCACTATGGAGACGTTAAAGATACATAGGAGAGCAGTGACTGCTCCATATAGGTCCCGCTATGGGGACGTTAGAGATACATAGGAGAGCTGTGACTGCTCCATATAGGTCCCGCTATGGGGACGTTAGAGATACATAGGAGAGCAGTGACTGCTCCATATAGGTCCCGCTATGGGGACGTTAGAGATACATAGGAGAGCAGTGACTGCTCCATATAGGTCCCGCTATGGGGACGTTAAAGATACATAGGAGAGTTGTGACTGCTCCATATAGGTCCCGCTATGGGGACGTTAGAGATACATAGGAGAGCAGTGACTGCTCCATATAGGTCCCGTGATGTGGACAACACTAGAATTGTATTGGATTGTTATACTTAATAGCAATGTTTGGCCTTATGATTATATTTCAGGTCAGGTTTTTATAGATAAGACGCTCATGTATTCAACCTTGCATTTGTCATTTGTAAATAATGAACATGTTTGTGTGTTGGGGTGTAACAGTCCAATTTTTAAGATTATTTAGAATGATATGTAAATATGTAACCATGAGATGTATTGATGAAAGTGTGTCCACGAGATTGGTGAGCACGATGAATTATGCTATTGACTATTATTAGAAATGTTCATGAATTTTAAGATGTTTGGTGTGTGGTTGTGAAAGCACAGTGATTCCATACCCTGACTGATATTGTAAATATTTCGGTAGATTGCATGACAGTGTCTGGAACAGAAGGGGAATCAGCACCCAAACAAAACTAAAAGTATACAGAGCTGTAGTGCTCCCCACCTTATTATATGCATGTGAAACTTGGACTGTATACCAACGCCATGCGAGGTTGCTGAACCACTTCCACACCAAAAGCCTTAGAAAAATTCTCAACATAAAATGGCAGGGAAAAGTTCCAGACACCGAAATATTAGCCAGGTCAGGACTCCCCAGCATCCACACTATCCTCATGCAAAGCCAACTATGCTGGGCGGGGCATCTAGTGCGCATGCCCGACCATCGCCTACCCAAGAGGCTCTTCTATGGTGAACTTACCATAGAGCATAGAGCACGCGGAGGTCCACGAAAGCGATACAAGGACGCACTTAAAACTGCTCTGAAGGCCTTCGATTTCGGACATGACTCCTGGGAAGCAGCAGCCAGTAACCGAGCCCACTGGCGCTCTACGATATGGAATGGCGCAGCTGTCTGTGAAGCTAATAGACAACAGGCTGCCAAGTTAAAACGCCAAGCCAGAAAGGAACGTAACCAAAACCCACCTAAAGGGACCGCTTCTATCTCTTGTCCGACATGCGGACGCCTCTTTCGTGCAAAAATAGGGTTAATAAGCCACCAGAGAACACATGTGGCGTCCCAGCAAATATGATGAGAGTGGTCATCGTCGATCACGACGGACGAACAACACTACATGGTAGTAGAATCTAAGGGAAGAGGGGGGCATGTCAGGGGTATGAGAATCACTGTTGTGTGTGTGTGTTGACTGAGTGAACTCTGCGCACGGAGTGTGGGCAGAGGTCAGAGGTCATTCGAGAGTCAGTTGAGAGACCAGACTGCTGTGCAGACCGGTCGGACGAGTTGCTCAGCGGTAGAGACGCAGTGATTTGGAGGCAGGACTGCCAATGCTGGGGGATTGTCCCACGATCTGGGGTTTTCAACACCCATCTGGGTTCCTGGGGGTGTATTTTGAAAACAGTGTAAAATCTTGGGTTTTATGCAAAAATTAAATTTTTTTTTGAAAATAACTAATACAATTGTAATAATAACTTTAAAGTAATCTAGAAATATTGTGGAGACATACAGGTTACCCAGGGGACATGTGAACCGAGTAAGGGTGGGTGCAAGGGGCATGGCCTGGGGGTGTTAGGTTACAATAGTGACCAGAGCGAAGTTTCTATTGCTGTCAACTCGACCCTAGTCCAGGGAGATGCTAAATGTTATTTATGGGAACTTGTGGAATATATGAATGCAGTTCGTTTTAATGGTTTTAATGAGGGGGCATCTCGCGTATCACCCACGTAGTTTTGGCTAGCGAAAGGTTTTAATGAGGAGGGCATCTCGCGTATCACCCACATAGTTTTGGCTAGCGAAAGGTTTTAATGAGGAGGGCATCTCGCGTATCACCCATATAGTTTTGGCTAGCGAAAGGTTTTAATGAGGAGGGCATCTCGCGTACCACCCACATAGTTTTGGCTAGCGAAAGGTTTTAATAAGGAGGGCATCTCGCGTACCACCCACATAGTTTTGGCTAGCGAAAGGTTTTAATGAGGAGGGCATCTCGCGTATCACCCAGATGGTTTTGGCTAGCGAAAGGTTTTAATGAGGAGGGCATCTCGCGTATCACCCACATGGTTTTGGCCATCAAAAGGTTTTAATGAGGAGGGCATCTCGCGTACCACCCACATAGTTTTGGCTAGCGAAAGGTTTTAATTAGGGGGCATCTCGCGTATCACCCACATAGTTTTGGTTAGCGACAGCACAGTTGGGGCGTCGGTGTCTTTGGACCGGTGACTGTGAGACGGTGACGTTCAGTAGAGTGTTTTTGGTGAATTCGTGTTGTGAATTGTATTCTATATTTAAATTTTAGTGATTCTAACTTTGCAACATTTATTCATTATTTTCCCTCTTGCATAATGAGTAATGAAACTCAAAATCTCAGTAAAAAAGGAAATGGTACGCGCAGTCATTCAAGGAAGAATGGCAGCAAAATCCCGAATTAAAGGATTGGCTTCAACGAGATAAAAACGATAGTGGATCTAGCTACTGTAAATGGTGCAATATTTATATGAAAAATGCAAATAAGTCCATGTTGATGAAGCTTATAGAGTCTGTAAAACACAAGAAATGTTTTGATGATGTTAAATCTAGTGTTAATATCACACAATTCTTGGAAAAAAATAAATCTACAGATAGTGAACAAACAGCCAAAAGTTAACTAATTATTGCTGGTTATTTTGCTGAACATAATATTATTAATATTCCGTTTGCAAACATTGAGCATCTACTTAATATGTGTAAGAGAGCGTTTCCAGATAGTCAAATTGCTGAAAAACTATCAATGAAAAGAACGAAACTGACATGTTATTCAAGATGGAATAGCCTATCACGGAAAAATAACTATATCAGATATCTGCAGGTTACAAAAGTTTTCTGTCATAATTGATGAAAGTACCGATATTTCAGTGACACAAATTTTACCTATAGTTGTGAGATACTTTGATTTGAATAGGCGTAATGTAATAGATGCGCTGTTAGATACCGTAGTTGTTGAAAATAGAACAGCTATTGGTCTTTACAATGCTGTGAAATCTACGTTGCGAGAAAGAAACGTTCCTTTAGAAAATATTATTGGATTTGCAAGTGATAATTGTTCTTCAATGATGGGTACCAAAAGTGGCTTCCAGAAGTTATTGACAAATGATGTGCCTTCTGTTTTTATTATGGGGTGCGTCTTTCATTCTTTCTCGCTATGCGCTGGTCATGCTGTCAGCGTATTGCCTACATATTTAGAGACTTTCTTGAAAGATTTAACATCATGTTGTTGGAACAGTTTGCCATAAAATACCTAAACTTGCACAAACAAGGTGGCTTTCTCGAGAAGCAGTAATAGCGGTGGTATTAGAGCAATTTGATGCTTTACTTCTTTATTTTCAAAGTGAATCTAAAGTTGATAAAATTGATGGTGCCAAGAAAATTTATGATGTGTTAAATAATCGCGGAACAAAGAATATGCTACTTTTCCTTCATTATGTGCTGCAAAAGGTAAATTTTCTGAATATTGAATTCCAGTCTGAGCATTTCAGGTTACATCTTCTGTATTCAATGATATCGTCGTAATACAAAAATATCTCGAGTTTCTTTATTAAAGATGAAGTACTGAGAAACTCAAGATTATCAGAAAATGATCCAAGCAAAACAAGTAACCACAAAAATATTAAGGATGTTTATATTGGAGGAAAAGCAATGGCACTGTTAATTACTGAACCTTTTGATAACGAAACCATTTCTATGCGATTTAAAACTGATAGCTTAAAATTGTTAGTGGAGCTTTGAATTCAAATAAAAAAGAGGTTTCCTTTTGAGGAAGATGGATTTATTTTTAAACTAAAGGTATTAGCCCCGAATATATCTAGTGATTGCAACACATCTCTGATGTCTATTATTCCATTAGCTGTCCATTTCCCAAATATTGTACCAGAAAGCAGACTAAATGACCTCGATCAATGGAGGAGTTATCGTTTAAATGCAGAAAGTTTACTGATTTCAACAGAAAACATTCCAGAATACTGGTACACGTTAAAAGACATAAAAGATGGACTTCAAAATTCAAAATTTATCTTGTTAGCTAATTTTATGACCAACATAACTATCTTGCCACTATGCCCCTAACACCATTAATGCCCCTAACACCATTAATGCCCTACATACCACTAATGCCCTACATATCACTATGCCCCTAAACACCAGTAATGCAATACAAACCACTAATGCCCTACATACCACTATGCCCCTAAACACCAGTAATGCCCTACATATCACTAATGCCCTACATACCACTATGCCCCTAAACACCAGTAATGCCCTACATACCACTAATGCCCTACATACCACTATGCCCCTAAACACCAGTAATGCCCTACATACCACTAATGCCCTACATACCACTATGCCCCTAAACACCAGTAATGCCCTACATACCAATAATGCCCTACATACCACTATGACGCTACATACCACTATGCCCCTACATACCCCTATGACCATAAACACCACTAATGCCCTACATACCACAATGCCCCTACATACCACTATGCCCCTAAACACCAATAATGCCCGACATACTAGTATGCCCCTACATACCACTATGCCCCTACATACCACTATGCCCCTACATACCACTATCCCCCCTAAACACCACTAATGCCCTACATACTACTATGACCATAAATACCACTATCCCCCCTAAACACCACTAATGCCCTACATACCACAATGCCCCTACATAACACTATGCCCCTACATACCACAATGCCCCTACATACCACTATGCCCCTACATACCACTATCCCCCCCCTAAACACCACTAATGCCCTACATACCACTATGCCCCTACATACCACTATGCCCTAAACACCAGTAATGCCCTACATACCACTAATGCCCTACATACCACTATGCCCCTACATACCCCTATGACCCTAAACACCACTAATACCCTACATACCACAATGCCCCTACATACCACTATCCCCCTTAAACACCACTAATGCCCTACATACCACAATGCCCCTACATACCACTATGCCCCTAAACACCAGTAATGCCCTACATACCACTATGCCCCTACATACCACTATGCCCCTACATACCACTATCCCCTAAATACCATTAATGCCCTACATACCATTATGCCCCTACATACCACTATCCCCCCTAAACACCACTAATGCCCTACATACCACTATACCCCTACATACCGCTATGCCCCTAAATACCACTATCCCCCCTAAACACCACTAATGCCCTACATACCACTATGCCCCTACATACCACTATCCCCCCTAAACACCACTAATGCCCTACATACCACAATGCCCCTACATACCACTATGCCCCTAAACACCAATAATGCCCTACATACTACTATGCCCCTACATACTACTATGCCCCTACATACCACTAATGCCCCTACATACCACTATGCCCTACATACCACTATGCCCTACATACCACTATGCCCCTAAACACCAATAATGCCCTACATACTATTATGCCCCTACATACTACCATGCCCATACATACCACTATGCCCCTACATACCAGTATGCCCCTACATACCACTATGCCCCTACATACCACTATGCCCCCAAACACTACTAAAGCCCTATATACCACTATGCCCCCACATACCACTATTCCCCTACATACCACTATGCCCCTACATACCACTATGCCCCCAAACACTACTAATGCCCTACATACCACTATGCCCCTACATACCACTATGCCCCTAAAAACCACTAATGCCCTACATAACAAAAGGCCCCTACATCCCACTATGCCCTTACATACCACTATTCCCCTAAAAACCACTAATGCCCTACATACCACTATTCCCCTAAACACCACTAATGACTTAAATACCACTAATGCCCTACATACCACTATGCCCTACATACCACTATGCCCCTACATACCACTATGCCCCACATACCACTATGCCCCTAAACACCAGTAATGCCCTACATACCACTATGCCCTACATATCACTATGCCCCTACATAACACTATGCCCCTAAACACCTGTAATGCCCTACATACCACTATGCCCCTACATACCACTATGCCCCTAAACACCATTAATGCCCTACATACCACTAATGCAATACATACCACTATGCCCCTAAACACCACTAATGCCCCTACATACCACTATGCCCCTAAACACCACTAATGCAATACATACCACTAAAGCCCTACATACCACTATGCCCTTCATACCACTATGCCCGTAAACACCAGTAATGTCATACATATCACTAATGCCCTACATACCACTATGCCCCTAAACACCATTAATGCCATACATACCACTAATGCCCTACATACAACAATGCCCCTACATACCACTATGCCCCTAAACACCAGTAATGCCCTACATAACACTAATGCCCTACATACGACTACGCCCCTACATACCACTATGCCCCAACATACCACTATGCCCCAACATACCACTATGACCCTAAACAACACTAATGCCCTACATACCACAATGCCATTACATACCACTATGCCCCTAAACACCAGTAATGCCCTACATACCACTATGCCCCTACATACCACTATGCCCCTACATACCACTATCCCCT
Source organism: Ampullaceana balthica (assembly GCA_944989445.1). Lineage (NCBI taxonomy): Eukaryota > Metazoa > Mollusca > Gastropoda > Lymnaeidae > Ampullaceana > Ampullaceana balthica. The sequence continues at coordinate 25,748 of CALYLW010001068.1, forward strand.
AAACACCACTAATGCCCTACATACCACTATGCCCCTAAACACCAGTAATGCCCTACATGCCAATATGCCCCTACATACCACTATGCCCCTAAACACCACTAATTCCCCACATACCACTATGCCCCTAAACACCAGTAATGCCCTACATACCAGTATGCCCCTACATACCACTATGCCCCTACATACCACTATCCCCCTAAACACCACTAATGCCCTACATACCACTATGCCCCTACATACCACTATGCCCCTAAACACCACTAATGCCCTACATACCACTATGCCTCTAAACACCAGTAATGCTCTACTTACCAATTTGCCCCCACATACCACTGTGCCCCTAAACACTAATGCCCTACATACCACTAATGCCCTACATACCTTTATGCCCCTACATTCCACTATCCCCTAAACACCACTAATGCCCTACATACCACTATGCCCCTAAACAACAGTGATGCCCTACATACCTCGTATGCCCTACATACCATTATGCCCCTACATACCACTATGCACCTAAACAACACTAATGCCCTACATACCACTATGCCCCTACATACCACTATGCACCTAAAAACTACTGATGCCCTACATACCACTATGCCCCTACATACCACTATGCACCTAAACAACACTAATGCCCTACATACCACTATGCCCCTACATATCACTATGCCCCTAAACACCACTAATGTCCTACATACCACTATGCCCCTACATACCACAATGCCCCTAAACACCAGTAATGTTCTACATAACACTATGTCCCTACATACCACTATGCCCCTAAACACCACTAATTCCCTAAACACCACTAATTCCCTACATACCACTAATGACCTACATACCACAATGCCCTTACATACCACTATGCCCCTAAACACCAGTAATGCCCTACATACCACTATGCCCCTACATACCACTATGCCCCTACATACCACTATCCCCTAAACACCACTAATGCCCTACATACCACTATGCCCCTAAACACCAGTAATGCCCTACATGCCAATATGCCCCTACATACCACTATGCCCCTAAACACCACTAATGCCCCACATACCACTATGCTTCTAAACACCAGTAATGCCCTACATACCAGCTATGCCCCTACTATACCACTATCCCCCTAAACACCACTAATGCCCTACATACCACTATGCCCCTACATACCACTATGCCCCTAAACACCACTAATGCCCTACATACCACTATGCCTCTAAACACCAGTAATGCTCTACTTACCAATTTGCCCCCACATACCACTGTGCCCCTAAACACTAATGCCCTACATACCACTAATGCCCTACAAACCTTTATGCCCCTACATTCCACTATCCCCTAAACACCACTAATGCCCTACATACCACTATGCCCCTAAACAACATTAATGCCCTACATACCTCGTATGCCCTACATACCATTATGCCCCTACATACCACTATGCACCTAAACAACACTAATGCCCTACATACCACTATGCCCCTACATACCACTATGCACCTAAAAACTACTGATGCCCTACATACCACTATGCCCCTACATACCACTATGCACCTAAACAACACTAATGCCCTACATACCACTATGCCCCTACATATCACAATGCCCCTAAACACCACTAATGTCCTACATACCACTATGCCCCTACATACCACAATGCCCCTAAACACCAGTAATGTTCTACATAACACTATGTCCCTACATACCACTATGCCCCTAAACACCACTAATTCCCTAAACACCACTAATTCCCTACATACCACTAATGTCCTACATACCACTATGACCTACATACCACTATGCCCCTAAACACCACTAATGCCCTACATAACAAAAGGCCCTTCATCCCACTATGCCCCTACATACCACTATGCCCCTACATACCACCATTCCCCTAAAACCACTAATGCCCTACATACCACTATTCCCCTAAACACCACTAATGCCTTGTATACCACTAATGCCCTACATACCAATATGTCCTACATACCACTATGCACTACATACCATTATGCCCCTACATACCACATTGCCCCACATACCACTATGCCCCTAAACACCAGTAATGCCCTACATACCACTATGCCCTACATATCACTATGCCCCTACATAACACTATGCCCCTAAACACCTGTAATGCCCTACATACCACTATGCCCCTATATACCACTATGCCCCTAAACACCAGTAATGCCCTAGATACCACTAATGCCCTACATACAACTATGCCCTACATACCACTATGCCCCTACATACCACTATGCCCCTAAACACCACTAATGCAATACATACCACTAAAGCCCTACATACCACTATGCCCCTACATAACACTAATGCCTTACATACCACTATGCCCTTTATACCACTATGCCCTTACCTACCACTATGCCCCTACATACCACTATGCCCCTAAACACCACTAATGCAATACATACCACTAAAGCCCTACATACCACTATGCCCTACATACCACTATGCCCGTAAACACCAGTAATGTCATACATATCCCTAATGCCCTACATACCACTATGCCCCTAAACACCACTATTGCCATACATACCACTAATGCCCTACATACAACAATGCCCCTACATACCACTATGCCCCTAAACACCAGTAATGCCCTACATAACACGAATGCCCTACATACGACTACGCCCCTACATACCACTATGCCCCAACATACCACTATGCCTCAACATACAACTATGACCCTAAACACCACTAATGCCCTACATACCACAATGCCCTTACATACCACTATGCCCCTAAACACCAGTAATGCCCTACATACCACTATGTCCCTACATACCACTATGCCCCTACATACCACTATCCCCTAAACACCACTAATGCCCTACATACCACTATGCCCCTAAACACCAGTAATGCCCTACATGACACTATGCCCCTACATACCACTATGCCCCTACATACCACTATCCCCCTAAACACCACTAATGCCCCACATACCACTATGCCCCTAAACACCAGTAATGCCATACATACCACTATGCCCCTACATACCACTATGCCCCTACATACCACTATCCCCCTAAACACCACTAATGCCCTACATACCACTAATGCCCTACATACCACTATGCCCCTACATACGACTATGCCCCTAAACACCACTAATGCCCTACATACCACTATGCCTCTAAACACCAGTAATGCCCTACTTACCAATTTGCCCCCACATACCACTGTGCCCCTAAACACTAATGCCCTACATACCACTAATGCCCTACATACCTTTATGCCCCTACATACCACTATCCCCTAAACACCACTAATGCTCTACATACCACTATGCCCCTAAACAACAGTAATGCCCTACAAACCTCGTATGCCCTACATACCATTATGCCCCTACATACCACTATGCACCTAAACAACACTAATGCCCTACATACCACTATGCCCCTACATACCACTATGCACCTAAACACTACTGATGCCCTACATACCACTATGCCCCTACATACCACTATTCACCTAAACAACACTAATGCCCTACATACCACTATGCCCCTACATATCACTATGCCCCTAAACACCACTAATGTCCTACATACCACTATGCCCCTACATACCATTAAGCCCCTACAAACCTCTATGACCCTAAACACCACTAATGCCTTACATACCACTATGCCCCTACATACCACAATGCCGCTAAACACCAGTAATGTTCTACATAACACTATGTCCCTACATACCACTATGCCCCTAAACACCACTAATTCCCTAAACACCACTAATTCCCTACATACCACTAATGTCCTACATATCACTATGCCCCTAAACGCCACTAATGCCCTACATATTACAATGCCCCTTCATACCACTATGCCCCTAAACGCCGGTAATGCCCTACATACAACTAATGACCCACATACCACTATGCCCCTACATACCACTATGCCCCTAAACACCATTATGCCCCTACTTACCCCTATGCCCCTAAACACCACTAATGCCCTACATACCACTATGCCCCTACATACCACTATGCCCCTAAACACCACTAATGCCCTACTTACCAATATGCCCCTACATACCACTATGCCCCTAAACATCACTAATGCCGTACATACCACTATGCCCCTACATACCAATATGCCCCTAAACACTGCTAATGCCCCTAAACACCACTAATTCCCTACATATCACTATTCCCCTACATACCACTATGCCCCTAAATACCAATATGCCCCTAAATAACAGTAATGCCCTACATACCACTAATGTTCTACATACCACTATGACCTACATACCACTATGCCCCTAAACACCACTAATGCCCTACATATTACAATGCCCCTACATACCACTATGCCCCTAAACGCCGGTAATGCCCTACATACAACTAATGACCCACATACCACTATGCCCCTACATACCACTATGTCCTTAAACACCACTATGCCCCTACTTACCCCTATGCCCCTAAACACCACTAATGCCCTACATACCACTATGCCCCTACATACCACTATGCCCCTAAACACCACTAATGCCCTACATACCACTATGCCCCTACATACCACTATGCCCCTAAACACCACTAATGCCCTACATACCACTATGCCCCTACATACCACTATGCCCCTAAACATCACTAATGCCGTACATACCACTATGCCCCTACATACCAATATGCCCCTAAACACTGCTAATGCCCCTAAACACCAGTAATGCCCTACATACCACTATGCCCCTAAATACCAATATGCCCCTAAATACCAGTAATGCCCTACATACCACTAATGCCCTACATACCACTATGCCCCTACATACCACTAATGCCCTACATACCACTAGGCCCTACATACCACTATACCACTAAACACCACTATGCCCCTACATACCATTATGCCCCTACATACCATTATGCGCCTACATACCATTATGCCCCTACATACCACTATGCCCCTACATACCACTATGCCCCTACATACCACTATGCCCCTACATACCACTATGCCCCTACATACCACTATGCCCCTACATACTATTATGCCCCTACATACCATTATGCGCCTACATACCATTATGCCCCTACATACCACTATGCCCCTACATACCACTATGCCCCTACATACCACTATGCCCCTACATACCACTATGCCGCTACATACCACTATGCCCCTACATACCAGTAATGCCCTACATACCACTAGGCCCTACATACCACTATACCACTAAACACCACTAATGACCTACATACCACTAATGCCCTACATACCACTATGCCCTAGATACCCAAAATGCCCCTACATACCACTATGCCCCTACATACCACTATGCCCCTACATACCATTATGCCCCTACATACCACTAAAGCCCTACATACCATTATGCCCCTTCATACCACTATGCCCCTACATACCACTATGCACCTTCATACCATTATGCCCCTACTTACAACTATGCCCCTAAACATCACTAATGCCCTACATACCACTATGCCTCTACATACCCCTATGCCTATGCCCCTACATACCACTATGCCCCTACATACCACTATGCCCCTACATACCACTATGCCCCTACATACCACTATAACCCTACATAACACTATGCCCCTACATGCCACTATGCCCCTACATACCACTAATGCCCTACATATCACTATGCCCCTAAACACTGCTAATGCCCCTAAAAACCAGTAATGCCCTACATACCACTATGCCCCTAAATACCAATATGCCCCTAAATACCAGTAATTCCCTACATACCACTAATTGCCTACATACCACTATGCCCCTACATACCACTAATGCCCTACATACCACTAGGCCCTACATACCACTATACCACTAAACACCACTATGCCCCTACATACCATTATGCCCCTACATATCACTATGCCCCTACATACCACTATGCCCCTACATACCATTATGCCCCTACATACCATTATGCGCCTACATACAATTATGCCCCTACATACCATTATGCCCCTACATACCACTATGCCCCTACATACCACTATGCCCCTACATACCACTATGCCCCTACATACCACTATGCCCCTACATACCACTATGCCCCTACATACCAGTAATGCCCTACATACCACTAGGCCCTACATACCACTATACCACTAAACACCACTAATGACCTACATACCACTAATGCCCTACATACCACTATGCCCCTACATACCATTATGCCCCTACATACCACTAAAGCCCTACATACCATTATGCCCCTACATACCACTATGCCCCTACATACCACTATGCACCTTCATACCATTATGCTCCTACATACAACTATGCCCCTAAACATCACTAATGCCCTACATACCACTATGCCCCTACATACCACTATGCCCCTACATACCACTATGCCCCTACATACCACTATGCCCCTACATACCACTATGCCCCTACATAACACTATGCCCCTACATTCCACTATGCCCCTAAATACCAATATGCCCCTAAATACCAGTAATGCCCTACATACCACTAATGCCCTACATACCACTATGCCCCTACATACCACTAATGCCCTACATACCACTAGGCCCTACATACCACTATACCACTAAACACCACTATGCCCCTACATATCATTATGCCCCTACATACCACTATGCCCCTACATACCACTATGCCCCTACATACCATTATGCCCCTACATACCATTATGCGCCTACATACCATTATGCCCCTACATACCATTATGCCCCTACATACCACTATGCCCCTACATACCACTATGCCCCTACATACCAATATGCCCCTACATACCACTATGCCCCTACATACCAGTAATGCCCTACATACCACTAGGCCCTACATACAACTATACCACTAAACACCACTAATGACCTACATACCACTAATGCCCTACATACCACTATGCCCTAGATACCACTATGTCCCTACATACTACTATGCCTCTACATACCACTATGCCCCTACATACCATTATGCCCCTACATACCACTAAAGCCCTACATACCATTATGCCCCTACATACCACTATGCCCCTACATACCACTATGCACCTTCATACCATTATGCCCCTACATACAACTATGCCCCTAAACATCACTAATGCCCTACATACCACTAATGCCCTACATACCACTATGCCCCTACATACCACTAATGCCCTACATACCACTAGGCCCTACATACCACTATACCACTAAACACCACTATGCCCCTACATATCATTATGCCCCTACATACCACTATGCCCCTACATACCACTATGCCCCTACATACCATTATGCCCCTACATACCATTATGCGCCTACATACCATTATGCTCCTACATACCATTATGCCCCTACATACCACTATGCCCCTACATACCACTATGCCCCTACATACCACTATGCCCCTACATACCACTATGCCCCTACATACCAGTAATGCCATACATACCACTAGGCCCTACATACAACTATACCACTAAACACCACTAATGACCTACATACCACTAATGCCCTACATACCACTATGCCCTAGATACCACTATGCCCCTACATACTACTATGCCCCTACATACCACTATGCCCCTACATACCATTATGCCCCTACATACCACTAAAGCCCTACATACCATTATGCCCCTACATACCACTATGCCCCTACATACCACTATGCACCTTCATACCATTATGCCCCTACATACAACTATGCCCCTAAACATCACTAATGCCCTACATACCACTATGCCCCTACATACCCCTATGCCTATGCCCATACATACCACTATGCCCCTACATACCACTATGCCCCTACATACCACTATGCCCCTACATACCACTATGCCCCTACATACCACTATGCCCCTACATAACACTATGCCCCTACATACCACTATGCCCCTACATACCACTAATGCCCTACATATCACTATGCCCCTACATACCACTATGCCCCTACATACCACTATGCCCCTACATACCACTATGCCCCTACATACCACTATGCCCCTAAAATCACTAATGCCCTACATACCACTATGCCCCTACATACCCCTATGCCTATGCCCCTACATACCACTACACCCATATGCCCCATTGTTCCCCTACACACCACACACTATCTACTCGTCCCTGATATTGGACAGTGAGGCACATTATAAGGGAGGTCACCCACTCCTACACAGCTGATTTGAACAACTTGAAAGTAAACCCTTTTTAAACGCTTTTATTTAAGTCACACTGTTTGTATGTTGTATCCATCCATCCATCCATCCATCCATCCATCCATCCATCCTTCCTTCAAATCATGTAACGTAAAATTAAACCACTTCTGATGGTACTAGAGATCTCAAAATTTTACCACATATAGATCGTGGATGACAATGCATTGTCACAAAATTTCAGATCGATCGAATGTTCCGTAATTAAATTAATGCACTTTTAGTTTGTATGTATATAAAATATTACCACTCGCGTCAATGAACCATGCCTGAATTCGCCCTAGAGGGATACAATTAATATAACTTAAAAAGTACTATCAGCATCAAGTCTTACTGGCCGAAATATAAGTGTGATCGATTGCCGACATGGGGGTACGAGGTTCAATTTTCAGTTAGGGAAAAAAGAAAATTTTGTATTATACATAAATTTTTAATGTATAATCTTTCTTTTTACCACTATCACATTTAAGTTATTGACAAAAAAGGACACACTTTTATTTACATATAGAAAGGGCACTAAAAAGAAGAAAATAAAAATTTTCTACGAAAATATAGATAAATATTTCTAATTAATGTGATAGTAGCATTTATATGATCAAAGTTGTGAAACTTTTACTGTTTATTAATATTCATACAATTTTTTTTATGTTTCACAGCATTGTACACGATAGAGAGTTGTGATGAGCGCCCCACGATTTTATGTGCAGTAGATAGGTTCACCGATTTCACCTATTTTCATAGAAAATTTTTATTTTCTTTTTTTTATCTTATCTTATCTTATCTATACAGACGCTCCTTCTATGCAGAAGATAGTTGCGTCCACAGACCATGACAGATGATCTGTTGGCAAGTGATGCAGCATTCACAGGCCACGGCTTTGTGGGTTCCACGCATTACCCAGCCGCCTTACTACATGTAGTGTTAGGTACCCATTCGGAGCGGGGTGACTCAGGAACGCCCTAGGCCCCGGGAACAAACCCTTGCCTTCACACGGATTCGAACCCGTGACCATCGGTACGACAATCCAGTGCGCTGCCACTCGACCACCGCACTTTTTAGTGCACTTTCTATATGTAAATAAAAGCGTGTCCTTTTAAAAAAAAAGATTTTTTTACATTTTTTTTATTACACGCTTTTATTTAAGTCACACTGTTTGTATGTTGTATCCATCCATCCTTCTTTCAAATGTTGTAACGTAAAATTAAACCACTTCTGATGGTCCTAGAGATCTCAAAATTTTACCACATATAGATCGTGGATGACAATGCATTGTATCAAAATTTCAAATCGATGGATTGTACCGTAATAAAATTAATCAATTTTTAGTTTATCTCTATTTATCACTATTTAGAATGTATAGTCGTCTGCTAGAGTTGACCTCCACGGCTCACTGGTTTCACTCCAGCCATCGTTTACCAAATTCCCGTGTTTACATCAAGGGCAGGGGAGATCAGCGCGTTTCAGTCTGTAATTGTTTGTAAATAAAAGCGTGTCCTTTTTTAAAAAAAGATTTTTTTTACATTTTACTTATTACTAGTCTTATATTAACTTGCTTTGTAAGTTTAATCAGAACCGTCCCACTATTTGTTTATAATTTTTTCACGTGCCCAGTTCATGCGTTGACGCCGACCGTCACTGTTCACACCCCCCTACCGTCCCTGCGCCCAGTTTTAAAACCAGGGGAGATAATTGTGTTTCAGTCTGTAAATATCGCGTTTAAACATAATCACTACTTTTAGTTATGTCTCAGATATAAGGGATTTATAGTCAAAAGGTAAGCTGGCTTTGCACTTACTGTAAAATGCGTAGGCTAAAAAGTAGAAAATTAGTGCATTTTTAATATAAGACTAGTTTTTAAAAAGTGTTTTAAATGTTGATTATTTCTGTCTAACACAACATTGACAATCTCCGTCTATATAGACATAACTCTTACATTTTGTTGACTCGACCCGAGTTGACGAACATTTAGTGGATGGATCACGTGTGGAGTAGTTTGCTTTATCCACACTCCAAAAAAACGTTTATTTGATAGTGAAAGGTCAGCGTTCAATGGGCTTGAAAAATATTCTATAAGTAATTGGCTTATTTCTTTCACCTTGGCAAGATCACCATGGCTGAGAGCAGACGACTGTTGCGTCACACAGCAGTGACGTCAGACAGCAGCGACATCTTACGAAACTCAAGTATCATGACGACATAATGTCAAAGATAAAATTGTGTGGATTAACATTTTGTTATCTTTGTTTATTATTAACGCCATTAGCTTATTTTAGTGATGCGTAACAGTAACGACTCTCAAGTTTTGGTAGAGACTCTTGTTGCAAGTAAAAGTTATTTTGTTGTTACAAGTATGTTATTTTGTTGTTACAAGTATGTTATTTTGTTGATTTTATAAATATACGTTTGTTTGTTTGTTTGTTTGTCTGTTTGTTTATTTGTTTGTTTGTTTGTTTGTTTGTTGTTGTTTTTTGTTGTTTTTTTTTGGTGTTTTTTTGTGTTTGGTTGTTGTTTTTTTTTGGTTTTTTTTTATTATTAGAATTGATACTATTATTACTCGTATTAAATCTTTGTTCTAAGACAAAGCAGGCTACTATTAAATATTTTACTAAGCGTTTCTATAACGTTTCTATAACGTTTCTATAACGTTTCTATAAGATCCAATAGATTAATAGAGACCAATAGACTCGTGCTGTAATGCTGTCCACATCGAGTCCAGTGTGAGTGGGAGAAGGTGATAGTGGTTTTAAGACTCCATAAATACTAGCGGGCACCCCCTCCCCCCCCTTGATCTCACAGTTCAAGGCTGACCATTCAGCTCAGGGGCATTATGCTAATAAGTCTTAATAAATGACCATTGTGACGATCGCCATAATTTGCCCCCAACTGCGAAAACTGAACCAGGAAAATGAGTTATTCGAATTTGAACTTCCCGTATCCCTTCAATCAGAGCGTGTACTTCCGGAACATGGTCCTATCCCTATATACGTTAGGTTTAGGGTGTCATATGTTAGGTTTAGGGTGTCATATGTTAGGTTTAGGGTGTCATATGTTAGGTTTAGGGCGTGATATGTTAGGTTTAGGGTGTCATATGTTAGGTTTAGGGAGTCATGTGTTAGGTTTAGGGTGTCATATATGTAGGGGTGTGATTAGGTTTAGGGTGTCATATGTTAGGTTTAGGGTGTCATATGTTAGGTTTAGGGTGTCATATGTGTAGGGGTGTGATTAGGTTTAGGGAGTCGTATGTTAGGTTTAGGGTGTCATATGTTAGGTTTAGGGTGTCATATGTTAGGTTTAGGGAGTCATATGTTAGGTTTAGGGTGTCATATGTTAGGTTTAGGGTGTCATGTGTGTAGGGGTGTGATTAGGTTTAGGGAGTCGTATGTTAGGTTTAGGGTGTCATATGTTAGCTTTAAGGTGTCATATGTTAGGTTTAGGGTGTCATATGTGTAGGGGCGTGATTATGTTTAGGGAGTCGTATGTTAGGTTTAGGGTGTCATATGTTAGGTTTAGGGTGTCATATGTTAGGTTTAGGGTGTCATATGTGTAGGGGTGTGATTAGGTTTAGGGAGTCGTATGTTAGGTTTAGGGTGTCATATGTTAGGTTTAGGGTGTCATATGTTAGGTTTAGGGAGTCATATGTTAGGTTTAGGGTGTCATATGTTAGGTTTAGGGTGTCATGTGTGTAGGGGTGTGATTAGGTTTAGGGAGTCGTATGTTAGGTTTAGGGTGTCATATGTTAGCTTTAAGGTGTCATATGTTAGGTTTAGGGTGTCATATGTGTAGGGGCGTGATTATGTTTAGGGAGTCGTATGTTAGGTTTAGGGTGTCATATGTTAGTTTAGGGTTTCATATGTGTAGGTGTGTGTCTCCATTCGTGTGTACATGTGGGTGTGTGTGGGCTTGGGGGTGTAAATGCATATCTCTGTTTCCAGGTATATTTATCTCCGTCTAAATTATTATGACAATATTTCCCGTATATTATATATCTAATTGAATTACTATGACAATATTTCCCGTATATTATATTTCTAATTGAATTATTATGACAATATTTCGCGTATATTATATTTCTAATTGAATTATTATGACAATATTTCCCGTATATTATATTTCTAATTGAATTATTATGACAATATTTCGCGTATATTATATTTCTAATTGAATTACTATGACAATATTTCCCGTATATTATATTTCTAATTGAATTATTATGACAATATTTCCCGTATATTATATTTCTAATTGAATTATTATTACAAATTTTGACGCATGAAATATCTCTAATTGAATTATTGTTACACTATTTGCAGTATATAATATCATTAACCGAATTATTATTACAATATTTGCCGTGTATAATATCACTAATTAAATTATTTAGGGTCTTTATCTTTGTCCCTTGAGAAGGAAGTTATGGTTATTGGGCTGGTAACTGAGGTGTGGGGGGAGGGGTGGTCAATTAGCTCAAATGGTTGCCTCAGACGGACGGTCAAAGTGTCAGATAACACAAACCTAACAATGAATTGATCTCAAATAAACATCGTCTAATAACGCAGGTCTTTGGTCCGGATGCAGTAGTGAGTGATATCTAAGAGGAATTTCCACATAATTATAAAGTACGCCGCTTAGGTGGAGTCTCTGCAATGTTTGTTTGGTCGGATGTTGAGTTCAGGTTAAGGCCCCTGGCTCATTAAATCATTGCGCCAATAACCTTTGAAGATGCGTACAGTGATTTCTGAAATTGAGCATATCTTTTAAAATAAAATATTTAAAAAATCTTTTTTTTTAAACCACAGGCTTTTATTTACATATAGAAAGTGCACTAAAAAGAAGAAAATAAAAATTTGAGTGGGGCGCCCATCACAACTCATTTCTTTTTGCAACTACTCTTTTGCATATAGATAAATTTTTCTAATTAATATGATAGTAGCATGTATATGATCAAAGTTGTAAAACTTTTAATGTTTATTAATATTCATATAAATTTGTATTTATGTTTCGCAGTCTTGTACATGATAGCGAGTTGTGATGAGGACCCCACGCTTTTATGTGCAGTCGATAGGTTCACGGATTGAAAATTTTTATTTTCTTCTTTTTAGTGCACATTCTATATGTAAATAAAAGCGTGTCGTTTTTAAAAAAAGATTTTTTAAATATTTTATTTTCTACTTTTTAGCATCAAAATTTTTTAAACCGATTTTTCGACCTGATCAATTCAATTTAATTCGTTAAACTACATTGTCAATTTCTTAAATGTGATTAAAAAGAGATTATTAATTACAAATTTATGTAATAAAAAAAAAGTTTCCCCAACTGAAAATTGAACCCTGCACCTCCAGGTCAGCTCTATTACACTATCGCTAACAATTCGACCACCAATTTCTGACAAATTCTGACATCAAAACATTGAAATTGCGTGTATCCCTCTAGGGCGAATTGTGGCGTGGTTCATTGGGTGAGCGATAATATAGACATAAACTAAAAACTAAAAATGCATTCATTTAATTACGGTACATTCGATCGATCTGAAATTTTTATACAATGCATTGTCATCCACGATCTATCTGTGGTAAAATTTTGAGATCTCTAGAAGCAACAGAAGTGGCGTAATTTTACGTTAAAAGATTTGACGGATACAACCTACAAACAGTGTGACTGTCACATGTGAATGTCACGGGTGTATCATGATTGTATTGCGTGATCAGATGAAGGAGATGTCACGTGAGTAATAAGCGCGGGAAGAGAGAAGCCTTCCCATTGGCTGAGAAGGTTGGGCGATCAGTTGTCAGATAACTTCCGTGAGGGAAGGACGTGATGTGTGTGCTTGAGAATTCCACGTTATATAACCTCAAATTATGTTATGTAAATAGTATAAATATTAAAGTTGTTTTATTGAAACAAGTTCTTCAATGGATTATTGTGCACAAGATTCTGTATTGAGAGAACGCCTACAAGTTACATATTAAATAAGTAAAAAATCAGTTACATTGACATTGGTATCAATAAGAAAAAACGAAATTTGATGAAGGAGGTTTCGTGGAAGTGGCAAGTATTGGATATTTCAAAAAGGAAAGTATTCATTAAAAGAAGAAATATTAGCAGCTATCGTATTTTGTGAATATTCCAGTTCGTAAGAAGCTGTGAATAAACTTTCGTGGTTCAATGAAACATTTGATACAATATTTCAAGATGGCGGCTTAAACGCACGAGGCGCTGCAAAACTGGTTCAGACAAGTTTGTCCTCACTGTGCAGTGACACGGTCTGCACAGTACAAGCGTACTACAGGATACTGTATACACACTACCGAGATCGTGGTAGGTCGTTACGTCAGCAAGCAAGTTGGATCTAAAAATACACTGCCGGAATCTGGGTCGCACAGGCTTACTGTAGGGTAACACGCAGTGAACTACGTCAACAAGCTCACTGGTGTAGTTGATTCCAGGAAATATTCGTAAACATAACAGTGAATTTGAAAAGCTATGGACTATTAACAACTGTGTCAGTGTGAATTATAAATAAAGGAAGGGAATTTTTATCCATTCATTGTGTGAAGAGTTTGATAATTGCAATTTTGGATTAATGGAGTGAACTAAATTGTTTAAAAACTACTCAAAAATTGAAAATTTAACCAAGTGACCTTTATTCAAAACGATTGGACCATTGGATGTGTTTTGTCAATCTGAGGGAGCGTATATATAAAGTATACTAAAGATCCCGTGTGAGGATTCTTTTGTTGTCTCATCTTGTCAAAACTAAATTGCATGGTTTAGACGTGTCACTTATTTGAACTTAACATTTTGAATTCAAGATTTTTTTCATTTGGAGGACTTTATAACTTGGTAAATATATACCTACATTCCTTACCCAATTGCTTAACTCATATTATTCCATAAACAAAACATGGATTACTACAAAGAATTCCCTGCCATAGCTAAAGAGATCGGACTAAATGGAAAAGAAATGAGAGATTTCATTGAAGAAAAAGTAAGCATTGCTGAAGAAAAAGAGAGCAAAAGCAAAAAGAAGCTGAAGAAAAAGAGAAGCTAAGAATAGCTGAAGAAAAAGAAAATCAAAGAATTGCTGAAGAAAAAGAGAGACAAAGACTAATCATTGAAAGAGAAGAAAGAGCTGCAATAAGAGAACTTGAACAACATCTAATCAAATTGACAAAGTTAAAAACTACAAATTGATTTAGAGAGTAGAGGCCACAATCCTGGTAATGACACAAATAGAAGGTCAGCACCGAAGGACACTATCAAAGTTAGAAAATATGATAGCCAGAAAGAAAAAATGGATGTGTATCTGGATTATTTTGAATCCATAATGGCCACGAAAGGTTATAATGAAGAAGATTGGCCAGCGCAATTGATGACTCAACTAACTGGAGAAGCATTTGAAGCTTACAACAGTATAGCCAAAGAAGACAAAAGCATATATAAGAATGTCAAAAAGGCACTCCTATGTCATTTCGGAAAGTCAGAAAATGATTATAGAAAAGAATTTCATGAAATGAGAATCAAGATGGACAAAGATCCACAGATCATAGTGCATGAAGCACAAGTTAAATTAACAAAATGGCTGGAACTTACAGCAATAGATACAAGCAATCCAAAGGCCATACTAGACATGGTGTTAATTGACAAGTTTTTAGAAAATGCAACACCAACTCTATTCACATATTTAACTGATAAAAAAGTTCGTACTCAAGCAGAGCTAACAAATGCATTACGCACATTCAAAGACTCTCATCCAAATGTGGAAATGGATAAGAGACAAGATATTTTTGCAGCAATACAAATTAAAAGTCAAGAAAAAGGGCAAGGTATGAGAAACCAGAGTTTGCCAAACCAGGCAACAGACAAACTATTTGCTGGTACTGTAACAAGCCAGGACATATTGCGAAGCAGTGTTACCACAATAAAGGACAACCAAATAGGGTGTCACCTAATGGCAGCCCTATAAGAAAGAAAACAGAAGAAAGATCAAGACAAGGTCATTTTGAAAGCAAAGGTAGAAGATCATGGAGAGACAGATATAATAACAATTCCATATATAGAGATTATAATCAAGGTAGAATATCATGGAGAGGCAAATACAATTTTGATTCCAGAAAAATAAATTATGATCAACAATGGAGAAAGAATGAAAACCAAGACATGAATGATAGAAAAATAATAAAGTTAAATCGAGCACAAATAGAAACTAGTGACACTGTAGCCACTATTGACAAGCACATATATGATAAAAGAAATGAAGAGCATAGTAGCAGAGAAAGAGATGGTACTGTTCAGTCTGAAACCATTCGTGTGAAATCATCTGAAGTAGGAACAATAAGTGGTTGTGTATTAAGCAGAATGAAAGACATAGATAAAGACAATGATTTTCAGATAAAGCTTTCTTACAGTGACTCATCTGGTCGAAATTCTATTGAACTATCTGGAAGCAAAAATGACATCTCAAAAGCTAAGCACATGATTCAAGATGCTGGAATTGAAATTGTGAATGGACATAATCGAAGTCATGGTTGGTGAATTATTGAACATTTTACAGTCTGAAGAAACTTTCAAAGCCCAGCGATTTGAATTCATACTCGTAAACTGAAGAATGACTATTTTGAACTAGGATATGCTTTAGCCGACTACAAATTTGACATTAAACCTGTGAAAGGAAAGGACAATGTGGTTGCAGACATATTAAGTAGAATGACAATGAATAAAGACATTCTGTCAATTCCTAAATGATAAAACCAGAGACTGTATTAACATTAGTCTGTGAATTCCTAAATGATACAACCAGAGACTGTAATTATATTAATATTTTTATTCGTTGAACCATGGACAATGAACAGTGTTTGAATTCCACTGGATTATTAGTTAATTTTAATAATATTGATTGTTAAAAATATTTTAATTACACAAAATTACAGATGTGTTTAAAATTCCATTTTCATTTTTTTCAGCACAGGTAGACGTTCCAGTCCTACATATTTTTTCTTATTGATTCTTATGTCTAAATCTTGTGTGTAAGGCAATGAATGTTCATTGATGATAAATATTTGAAATTTGAATATAGATATAGATTAATTTGATTTTATTAAGACTAAAAATGTTGTATTTCATAAACATTTATTTTTGAAGGATGGGGGTGAATGTCACATGTGAATGTCACGGGTGTATCATGATTGTATTGCGTGATCAGATGAAGGAGAGGTCACGTGAGTAATAAGCGCGGGAAGAGAAGCCTTCCCATTGGCTGAGAAGGTTGGGCGATCAGTTGTCAGATAACTTCCGCGAGGGAAGGACGTGATGTGTGTGTGCTTGAGAATTCCACGTTATATAACCTCAAATTATGTTATGTAAATAGTATAAATATTAAAGTTGTTTTATTGAAACAAGTTCTTCAGTGAATTATTGTGCACAAGATTATGTATTGAGAGAACGCCTACACGTTACATATTAAATAAGTAAAAATACAGTTACAGTTATAGTGACTTAAATAAAAGCGTGTTATAAAATAAACTGAATGACACTATATGAAGAGCTTTACACTCAGGATAGTTTAAAATCTTACAGTACACAATCCGATAACAATTTTTAACATGCACTCTAAAGTACAACAATGTTGGTTACACTGCACTGTATCTAAAGTACAACAATGTTGGTTACACTGCACTGTATCTAAAGTACAACAATGTTGGTTACACTGCAGTGTATCTAAAGTACAACAATGTTGGTTACACTGCACTGTATCTAAAGTACAACAATGTTGGTTACACTGCACTGTATCTAAAGTACAACAATGTTGGTTACACTGCACTGTATCTAAAGTACAACAATGTTGGTTACACTGCACTGTATCTAAAGCAGATTGTGTTCAATGATTACACATGCAAAAACAACAATTATTATAAAATAATTTTAAATATACATATTTATTCAAAGTGGATTTATTCATACAGCCTCACTTGTAATAAGTGTCTGTAAAATGTTCATCTTCTGCATGGCACCGGGAAACACTTACATTCACAAAAATATATTTCATTTACTGGATAAAGAGATCATTTAGCATCAGCAGACAGACAGCACAATAACAATCAATCACATCACAGAAACAATCAATCAAATCACGAAACAATCAATCACAACACAGAAACAATCAATCACAACACAGAAACAATCAATCACAACACAGAAACAATCAATCACAACACAGAAACAATCAATCACAACACAGAAACAATCAATCACATCACAGAAACAATCAATCACATCACAGAAACAATCAATCACAACACAGAAACAATCAATCACAACACAGAAACAATCAATCACATCACAGAAACAATCAATCACAACACAGAAACAATCAATCACATCACAGAAACAATCAATCACATCACAGAAACAATCAATCACAACACAGAAACAATCAATCACTCACAGAAACAATCAATCACATCACAGAAACAATCAATCACATCACAGAAACAATCATTACAACACAGAAACAATCAATCACAACACAGAAACAATCAATCACAACACAGAAACAATCAATCACAACACAGAAACAATCAATCACAACACAGAAACAATCAATCACATCACAGAAACAATCAATTACAACACAGAAACAATCACATCACAGAAACAATCACATCAGAGAAACAATCAATCACATCACAGAAACAATCAATCACATCACAGAAATAATCAATCACAACACATTAACATTATGAATAATCAATTCAACTAGAAAAACAAATAAACTGTATGCTTTCTCAACACGATCTATCAATGGAATGACGTCATATGTTTAAACTTTCATAAGTATCCAGGAAACCAAAGCGATGGAGATGAAAACAGAAGATGCGAGATGTCCGCTGGCAACATTACCAAGACATTCTTGTTCGACTTCAATGTCCTTGAGGTGACGTATTCTGCCTTGTAGACCAATAGTTATCGGACTGGCCTTCTGGATGTATTTTATCGATACGTCCGTATCTAGGTTACCTGTGTAAACAAGATGGAGGCATTTTAATGACGAATTCCTCCATTAAACCATTTTTTTCCACACACACTCCAACAAATCAATCTTTGATTGAACATAAATATTTTATCCAAATGTGTTACAATTATTTACAATATCTTTTTTATATAAAGGTTTAAAATGTTTGTACAAATGTGTTTACCTGTTTATGAGTGTATGTGTGTATGTATATATTTAAATGTGTGTATGAGTGCATTAGTAAATGTTTGTATATGCGCATGTGTGTATGTGTAAATTTGTGTATGTGGACATGTCATTCTGGTATGATTCTACTACAACCAAATATTTTTGTTGGACTATTGTTGTTTGTTCGTGTTGTTCACATTGTTGTTGTAGTCGATGTTGTTGTTGATGTTGCTGTTGTCGACTCACCCAAGTTGTATCGTCTGATGATGTTACCAGGCAGCATACTGAAGCCGTCACCTCCCCCAATGACGAAACTCGTTGCCAGTAATTTATAAACACTGTCTTTCTGAATGGGCTCCAGGCGAGGGACAGAGCAAGTTGTGCACGTGACCATGACCTCGACCACACGCTGACCTTCAGGTCTGCGAATGTCATAGGTCACTTGCATTCCTGCCAGCAAGAGGTGTTTATAGGAAATATATATTTTTACAATTGTATTTTACAATGATTTGAATAATTTTCACAAATGTTTCTTTTTCATCTTCATATTCTGTAAATAAAATGCTTTGCTTTTTCTTAAACTCATTTTTAGTGAATAGTGCTTTGATGTCATAGAGTATAGAGCAATCATTTTATTAATACTGTATCTATTAACATGATTGGAATATTTGAACTTTATTTGTCTAGCCGTCTAACCTATAACCATACCACAGTACTATAATAACATCAATGTGTTGTAATGGTACCATAGTTATTTCAAATATAGTTATATAGCAATACCTTGGTATGTCAAAGATACCATGGTACAATAACAATACCACAGTGCTATAACATGGTACAATACCACAGTGCTATAACATGGTACAATAACAATACCAAAGTGCTATAACATGGTACAATAACAATACCACAGTGCTATAACATGGTACAATAAAAATACCACAGTGCTATAGCATGGTACAATAATAATACCACAGTGCTATAGCATGGTACAATAGCAATACCACAGTGCTATAACATGGTACAATAATAATACCACAGTGCTATAACATGATACAATAACAATACCAAAGTGCTATAACATGGTACAATAACAATACCACAGTGCTATAACATGGTACAATAGCAATACCACAGTGCTATAACATGGTACAATAATAATACCACAGTGCTATAACATGGTACAATAACAATACCACAGTGCTATAACATGATACAATAACAATACCAAAGTGCTATAACATGGTACAATAACAATACCACAGTGCTATTACATGGTACAATAACAATACCACAGTGCTATAACATTGTACATAACAATACCTCAGTGCTATAACATGATACAATTACAATACCACAGTGCTATAACATGGTACAATAACAATACCACAGTGCTATAACATGATACAATAACAATACCAAAGTGCTATAACATGGTACAATAACAATACCACAGTGCTATAACATGGTACAATAACAATACCACAGTGCTATAACATTGTACATAACAATACCTCAGTGCTATAACATGATACAATTACAATACCACAGTGCTATGACATGATACAATTACAATACCACAGTGCTATAACATGGTACAATAACAATACCACAGTGCTATAACATGATACAATAACAATACCAAAGTGCTATAACATGGTACAATAACAATACCACAGTGCTATAACAGTGTACATAACAATACCACAGTGCTATAACATGGTACAATAACAATACCACATTGCTATAATAACAACATATTGTTATAAGAATACTTTATAATACCAAAGTAATTTAAAATACCATAGTGTTCAAACAATATAGTAAGAAGACAATAACATGATAGTACTATAACATTAAAATAGTACTATAATACACCATAGTGCTGTAACAATACAATAGTGCTTTAATACACTATATTACTGTAACAACACCATAGTACTATAATACAACATAGTACTATAACAATACACCAGTGCTTTAATACACCACAGTAATATAACATTACAACATAATAGACTGGTGTCTACTCTCCTACCTGCCACCTGTAAGAAGCCAGCAAAGGTGTTGGAATAGTCCTCGGACCACATCTTAGCGCAGTACTCGAACAGTGAGAGGATGGTGTGTCCAGTCACCTCTATTATGTCTACTGTGTTCCTGAATGGCATTACAAACACGACACTTTCCACGGTGATAGGACCTGAGGTTTAGATAGATAAATAAACACATTTCTAAATAGTACCACACACACGGCACTTTCTACTATGATAGGACCTGAGGTTTAGATAGATCACATCAAATAAATCGTACTTGATAGCAAAAATGAACAGATCAAAAGAAATCCAAGGCATTTCTATTTTATTAAATAAACTTCGGGGTTTGGGGAGGGGCCAAAATGGAGTGCCTTAAATTTGATCTCTATCAGCCTGTGAATTCACCATGGTGTAGCAGGTGTACGGCAGATACAGCGGCGTAGCGAGATGGGGGGCAGGTGTAGCTGAGGGCAGACACAGAGGCGTAGCGAGATGGGGGGGCAGGTGTAGCATGTTTAGGGCAGATACAGTGGCGTAGCGAGATGGGGGGGCAGGTGTAGCAGTTGTAGGGCAGATACAGTGGCGTAGCGAGATGGGGGGCAGGTGTAGCAGGTGTAGGGCAGATACAGTGGCGTAGCGAGATGGGGGGCAGGTGTAGCAGGTGTAGGGCAGATACAGTGGCGTAGCGAGATGGGGGGCAGGTGTAGCAGGTGTAGGGCAGATACAGTGGCGTAGCGAGATGGGGGGGGCAGGTGTAGCAGGTGTAGGGCAGATACAGTGGCGTAGCGAGATGGGGGGGGGCAGGTGTAGCAGGTGTAGGGCAGATACAGTGGCGTAGCGAGATGGGGGGCAGGTGTAGCAGGTGTAGGGCAGATACAGTGGCGTAGCGAGATGGGGGGCAGGTGTAGCATGGTGTAGGGCAGATACAGTGGCGTAGCGAGAGGGGGGCAGGTGTAGCATGTGTAGGGCAGATACAGTGGCGTAGCGAGATGGGGGGCAGGTGTAGCAGGTGTAGGGCAGATACAGTGGCGTAGCGAGATGGGGGGCAGGTGTAGCATGTTTAGGGCAGATACAGTGGCGTAGCGAGATGGGGGCAGGTGTAGCAGGTGTAGGGCAGATACAGTGGCGTAGCGAGATGGGGGGCAGGTGTAGCAGGTGTAGGGCAGATACAGTGGCGTAGCGAGATGGGGGGCAGGTTAGCAGGTGTAGGGCAGATACAGTGGCGTAGTGAGATGGGTGGCAGGTGTAGCATGTTTAGGGCAGATACAGTGGCGTAGCGAGATGGGCGAGGGGCAGGTGTAGCATGTTTAGGGCAGATACAGTGGCGTAGCGAGATGGGGGGCAGGTGTAGCATGTTTAGGGCAGATACAGTGGCGTAGCGAGATGGGCGAGGGGCAGGTGTAGCACAGATACAGTGGCGTAGCGAGATGGGGGCAGGTGTAGCATGTTTAGGGCAGATACAGTGGCGTAGCGAGATGGGCGAGGGGCAGGTGTAGCATGTTTAGGGCAGATACAGTGGCGTAGTGAGATGGGGGCAGGTGTAGCAGGTGTAGGCCAGATACAGTGGCGTAGCGAGATGGGGGGCAGGTGTAGCAGGTGTAGGGCAGATACAGTGGCGTAGCGAGATGGGCGAGGGGCAGGTGTAGCATGTTTAGGGCAGATACAGTGGCGTAGTGAGATGGGGGGCAGGTGTAGCAGGTGTAGGGCAGATACAGTGGCGTAGCGAGATGGGGGGCAGGTGTAGCAGGTGTAGGGCAGATACAGTGGCGTAGTGAGATGGGGGGCAGGTGTAGCAGGTGTAGGGCAGATACAGTGGCGTAGTGAGATGGGGGGCAGGTGTAGCAGGTGTAGGGCAGATACAGTGGCGTAGTGAGATGGGGGGCAGGTGTAGCAGGTGTAGGGCAGATACAGTGGCGTAGCGAGATGGGGGCAGGTGTAGCAGGTGTAGGGCAGATACAGTGGCGTAGCGAGATGGGGGGCAGGTGTAGGGCAGATACAGTGGCGTAGCGAGATGGGGGGCAGGTGTAGCAGGTGTAGGGCAGATACAGTGGCGTAGTGAGATGGGGGGCAGGTGTAGCATGTTTAGGGCAGATACAGTGGCGTAGCGAGATGGGCGAGGGGCAGGTGTAGCATGCTAAGGGCAGATACAGTGGCGTAGCGAGATGGGCGAGGGGCAGGTGTAGCATGTTTAGGGCAGATACAGTGGCGTAGCGAGATGGGCGAGGGGCAGGTGTAGCATGCTAAGGGCAGATACAGTGGCGTAGCGAGATGGGCGAGGGGCAGGTGTAGCAGGTGTAGGGCAGATACAGTGGCGTAGCGAGATGGGGGGCAGGTGTAGCAGGTGTAGGGCAGATACAGTGGCGTAGCGAGATGGGCGAGGGGCAGGTGTAGCATGTTTAGGGCAGATACAGTGGCGTAGCGAGATGGGGGGCAGGTGTAGCAGGTGTAGGGCAGATACAGTGGCGTAGCGAGATGGGCGAGGGGCAGGTGTAGCATGTTTAGGGCAGATACAGTGGCGTAGCGAGATGGGGGGACAGGTGTAGCAGGTGTAGGGCAGATACAGTGGCGTAGCGAGATGGGGGGCAGGTGTAGCAGGTGTAGGGCAGATACAGTGGCGTAGCGAGATGGGGGGCAGGTGTAGCAGGTGTAGGGCAGATACAGTGGCGTAGCGAGATGGGGGGACAGGTGTAGCAGGTGTAGGGCAGATACAGTGGCGTAGCGAGATGGGGGGCAGGTGTAGCAGTTGTAGGGCAGATACAGTGGCGTAGCGAGAGAGGGGGGCAGGTGTAGCAGGTGTAGGGCAGATACAGTGGCGTAGCGAGGTGGGGGGCAGGTGTAGCAGTTGTAGGGCAGATACAGTGGCGTAGCGAGAGAGGGGGGCAGGTGTAGCAGTTGTAGGGCAGATACAGTGGCGTAGCGAGAGAGGGGGGCAGGTGTAGGGCAGATACAGTGGCGTAGCGAGAGAGGGGGGCAGGTGTAGGGCAGATACAGTGGCGTAGAGAGAGAGGGGGGCAGGTGTAGCAGTTGTAGGGCAGATACAGTGGCGTAGCGAGAGAGGGGGGCAGGTGTAGGGCAGATACAGTGGCGTAGCGAGAGAGGGGGGCAGGTGTAGCAGTTGTAGGGCAGATACAGTGGCGTAGCGAGAGAGGGGGCAGGTGTAGGGCAGATACAGTGGCGTAGCGAGAGAGGGGGGCAGGTGTCGCAGGTGTAGGGCAGATACAGCGGCGTAGCGAGATGGGGGGGCAGGTGCAGGTGTAGGGCAGACACAGAGGCGTAGCGAGATGGGGTGGCAGGTGTAGCATGTTTAAGGGCAGATACAGTGGCGTAGCGAGATGGGGGGGCAGGTGTAGCAGTTGTAGGGCAGATACAGTGGCGTAGCGAGATGGGGGGCAGGTGTAGCAGTGTAGGGCAGATACAGTGGCGTAGCGAGATGGGGTGGCAGGTGTAGCAGGTGTAGGGCAGATACAGTGGCGTAGCGAGATGGGGGCAGGTGTAGCAGGTGTAGGGCAGATACAGTGGCGTAGCGAGAGGGGGGCAGGTGTAGCAGGTGTAGGGCAGATACAGTGGCGTAGCGAGATGGGGGGGGCAGGTGTAGCAGGTGTAGGGCAGATACAGTGGCGTAGCGAGAGAGGGGGGCAGGTGTAGCAGGTGTAGGGCAGATACAGTGGCGTAGCGAGATGGGGGGCAGGTGTAGTGGTGTAGGGCAGATACAGTCGCGTAGCGAGAGAGGGGGCAGGTGTAGCATGTTAGGGCAGATACAGTGGCGTAGCGAGAGAGGGGGGCAGGTGTAGCAGGTGTAGGGCAGATACAGTGGCGTAGCGAGATGGGGGGGGGCAGTGTGCATGTAGCGCAGATACCCTGTTAGTGTTAGAATCAGTAAATCATTTAAACCTCAAGTTCAAGGTCAACTTTTACTTCATTACAGAGTCATTTTTTTCAAAACTGTTGAATAGTTCACCAAAGTCACATTGTGTCTAAGTGTGAGTGGTTGTCCAGGGTTGGTCTACATGTCAACAGCCTTCATTTTTTTTTGCCAGGTGAACACATCATTTCTTGGAAAAAAAGTTTCACAACTTTCAGCCCGCCTCGGGTGGTATAGCATCCAGTTAGCCACTGCCGCCCTGGGTGGTATAGCATCCAGTTAGCCACTGCCGCCCTGGGTGGTATAGCATCCAGTTAGCCACTGCCGCCTCGGGTGGTATAGCATCCAGTTAGCCACTGCCGCCTCGGGTGGTATAGCATCCAGTTAGCCACTGCCGCCTCGGGTGGTATAGCATCCAGTTAGCCACTGCACCTCTGGGTGGTATAGCATCCAGTTACGCCACTGCCGCCTCGGGTGGTATAGCATCCAGTTAGCCACTGCAACCTCGGGTGGTATAGCATCCAGTTACGCGACTGCCGCCTCGGGTGGTATAGCATCCAGTTACGCCACTGCAACCTCGGGTGGTATAGCATCCAGTTACGCCACTGCCGCCCTGGGTGGTATAGCATCCAGTTAGCCACTGCAACCTCGGGTGGTATAGCATCCAGTTACGCCACTGCCGCCTCGGTTAGTATAGCATCCAGTTATGCGACTACCACCCCGGGTGGTATAGCATCCAGTTACCCAACTGCCACCTCGGGTGGTATAGCATCCAGTTACGCCACTGCGCCTCGGGTGGCATAGCATCCAGTTACGCCACTGCCGCCTTGGGTGGTATAGCATCCAGTTAGCCACTGCCGCCTCGGGTGGTATAGCATCCAGTTACGCCACTGCTGCCTTGGGTGGTATAGCATCCAGTTACGCCACTGCACTGGAAAAACTTATAGCTAAAGTGAAATCTACGGCCCTATGTTCATCTTAGTAACAGTATTGTGACAGGAATCAACCTGCAACACATATCAAGTTCCTTGTCGAAAAGACCGAATAAAATGAACTTCAAATGGTAACTGCATTTTGTGGAAACGATGGTTCTAAAATTGTGTTATTAAGCCGTTCAAGTTACTAAATATAAAAAATAAGTTATATTTTCAGTATGCTTCTTGAGCAGTTTTTAAATGGGCGTGGTTCTTACCAACATTGATTGGCGCCCTCAGACTCCCTCCGTTGATGACGGCCATGCTGACGTCACTCCATGACGTAGAGTTGACGTGACGAAGGCTTTCGTACAGAACTGCGTCAGCGAATAGGTTACCTGTTATAGATAGCACATCAAGTTCAAGGTCACATTCCTTGTCATTAAAAAAAGTTTTCAATTCGTCTGCTCCATACAACGAAAACAACAAAAATTTGATGTCCTATTCTAGAGAGTATGGACACACAAAACAAAGACGTAATTACTTGCTAAGCACATGGCACAATAGAATGGTTTACAAAATTGCCGTTAAACAGATTATAAATCAAATAGAGTTGGTAGAAGAGTATGTAAGATGCTAACATGTCTTACCTAAATTACACTCTGTTGTCCTACACTTGACCTTGTCATTGATTAAACTCACGTACGATTGACCTACGACTTTGGTTTTGGCCTCGTCCAAATAGGGCAGGTACTTATTAATTAGGTTCACGATATCAGGATCTGAAAGTGTAAGACGCTTTCATTCGGTGGCCACTCTTCCTTGAACAACAGATTTTCAGAACACAAGAAAACGTCATCATATATATATTTACGCTCAATTATCGCTGACTGCCTCACGCCTAACACTAAATCATAATCCTTTTGGTTTCCAGAGTAACATTAACTAAACAATGCACGAGCCTATGACGTCAGCATTTGTGTTGTAAACAGTGCTGTCTGACTCAAAGAGTTTTTTTTTGGTGCAGTAATTTGTGCGCTGCTTTCTTTAGTTACTTTAAAAATCGTGTGGTGATTAGCACTGTAAAAAATATTATATACATACTTTGTGTACATTTCAGGAATATTTCGTATCTATCATACAAGGATAAGTTACTTGGGCTTTTGACCAAAAAAACACCCTATTATAAAATACTTTGTGTACATTTAAGAAAGTTTAATATTACGAATTTATTATACAAGGACAAGTCAGTTGGGCTTTTGAAAAAGGTGGGCGCCATAGGCACCTTTAAAAAAAAGGGGGCGTCGCAGCACAAACTAGTAATCTAAATATTGACACTTCGTCACGCAGATTTTCTTTTAACTACTCCCTCCAAACACAACCATGTTATTACCTTGGGTATGATGAATGTTATTACCTTTGGTATGATAGATGTTATTACCTTGGGTATGATGGATGTTATTACCTTGGGTATAATGGATGTTATTACCTTGGGTATAATGGATGTTATTACCTTGGGTATGATGGATGTTATTACCTTGGGTATGATGGATGTTATTACCTTGGGTATGATGGATGTTATTACCTTGGGTATGATGGATGTTATTACCTTGGGTATGATGGATGTTATTACCTTGGGTATGATGGATGTTATTACCTTGGGTATGATGGATGTTATTACCTTGGGTATGATGGATGTTATTACCTTGGGTATGATGGATGTTATTACCTTGGGTATGATGGATGTTATTACCTTGGGTATGATGGATGTTTTACCTTTGGTATGATGGATGTTATTACCTTGGGTATGATGGATGTGTTTACCTTGGGTATGATGGATGTTATTACCTTGGGTATGATGGATGTGTATTACCTTGGGTATGATGGATGTTATTACCTTGGGTATGATGGATGTGTTTACCTTGGGTATGATGGATGTTATTACCTTGGGTATGATGGATGTTATTACCTTGGGTATGATGGATGTTATTACCTTGGGTATGATGGATGTTATTACCTTGGGTATGATGGATGTTATTACCTTGGGTATGATGGATGTTATTACCTTGGGTATGATGGATGTTATTACCTTGGGTATGATGGATGTTATTACCTTGGGTATGATGGATGTTATTACCTTGGGTATGATGGATGTTATTACCTTGGGTATGATGGATGTTATTACCTTGGGTATGATGGATGTTATTACCTTGGGTATGATGGATGTTATTACCTTGGGTATGATGGATGTTATTACCTTGGGTATGATGGATGTTATTACCTTGGGTATGATGGATGTTATTACCTTGGGTATGATGGATGTTATTACCTTGGGTATGATGGATGTTATTACCTTGGGTATGATGGATGTTATTACCTTGGGTATGATGGATGTTATTACCTTGGGTATGATGGATGTTATTACCTTGGGTATGATGGATGTTATTACCTTGGGTATGATGGATGTTATTACCTTGGGTATGATGGATGTTATTACCTTGGGTATGATGGATGTTATTACCTTGGGTATGATGGATGTTATTACCTTGGGTATGATGGATGTTATTACCTTTGGTATGATGGATGTTATTACCTTGGGTATGATGGATGTTATTACCTTGGGTATGATGGATGTTATTACCTTGGGTATGATGGATGTTATTACCTTGGGTATGATGGATGTTATTACCTTGGGTATGATGGATGTTATTACCTTGGGTATGATGGATGTTATTACCTTGGGTATGATGGATGTTATTACCTTGGGTATGATGGATGTTATTACCTTGGGTATGATGGATGTTATTACCTTGGGTATGATGGATGTTATTACCTTGGGTATGATGGATGTTATTACCTTGGGTATGATGGATGTTATTACCTTGGGTATGATGGATGTTATTACCTTGGGTATGATGGATGTTATTACCTTGGGTATGATGGATGTTATTACCTTTGGTATGATGGATGTTATTACCTTGGGTATGATGGATGTTATTACCTTTGGTATGATGGATGTTATTACCTTGGGTATGATGGATGTTATTACCTTGGGTATGATGGATGTTATTACCTTGGGTATGATGGATGTTATTACCTTGGGTATGATGGATGTTATTACCTTGGGTATGATGGATGTTATTACCTTGGGTATGATGGATGTTATTACCTTGGGTATGATGGATGTTATTACCTTGGGTATGATGGATGTTATTACCTTTGGTATGATGGATGTTATTACCTTGGGTATGATGGATGTTATTACCTTGGGTATGATGGATGTTATTACCTTGGGTATGATGGATGTTATTACCTTTGGGTATGATGGATGTTATTACCTTTGGTATGATGGATGTTATTACCTTGGGTATGATGGATGTTATTACCTTTGGTATGATGGATGTTATTACCTTGGGTATGATGGATGTTATTACCTTTGGGTATGATGGATGTTATTACCTTTGGTATGATGGATGTTATTACCTTTGGTATGATGGATGTTATTACCTTTGGTATGATGGATGTTATTACCTTTGGTATGATGGATGTTATTACCTTTGGTATGATGGATGTTATTACCTTTGGTATGATGGATGTTATTACCTTGGGTATGATGGATGTTATTACCTTGGGTATGATGGATGTTATTACCTTTGGGTATGATGGATGTTATTACCTTGGGTATGATGGATGTTATTACCTTGGGTATGATGGATGTTATTACCTTTGGTATGATGGATGTTATTACCTTGGTGTATAATAGATGTTATTACCTTTGGTATGATGGATGTGTTTACCTTGGTATGATGGATGTTATTACCTTTGGTATGATGGATGTTATTACCTTGGGTATGATGGATGTTATTACCTTGGGTATGATGGATGTTATTACCTTTGGTATGATGGATGTTATTACCTTTGGTATGATGGATGTTATTACCTTGGGTATGATGGATGTTATTACCTTTGGTATGATGGATGTTATTACCTTTGGGTATGATGGATGTTATTACCTTTGGTATGATGGATGTTATTACCTTTGGGTATGATGGATGTTATTACCTTGGGTATGATGGATGTTATTACCTTTGGTATGATGGATGTTATTACCTTGGGTATGATGGATGTTATTACCTTGGGTATGATGGATGTTATTACCTTGGGTATGATGGATGTTATTATCTTGGGGTATAATAGATGTTATTACCTTGGGCAATCTATACAACATCAGCCGTCTCCGTGCGAAGAGAAAAGTGGAAACAGTTTTAATTAGAGAGTTGCTCTTCGCGGGTGACGCAGCCCTTACCTCACATTCAGAGATAGGTCTCCAACTTTTGGTCAATAAGTTCTCAGAGGCATGCAGGGATTTTGGTCTAACGATAAGCCTCAAAAAGACCAACATTACGAGACAAGGAACAGACTGCTTCCCAGCAATCTCCATTGAGGGAAACACCTTGGATGTCGTCGTGGATTTTACCTACCTTGGCAGTAACATCACAAGCACACTCTCCATGGAAAAGGAAATTGAAACCAGAATCGGAAAGGCTGCATCATTAATGGCTAGGCTGAATCAAAGAGTGTGGAACAATGCACAGCTTACTGATAGGACGAAAATCACTGTGTAACAGGCATGCGTGCTCAGCACACTCCTCTATGGCAGCGAGTGCTGGACGACCTATGCCAAACAAACAAAGCAACTCAACAGCTTACACTTACGATGCTTGCGCAGGATTCTGCACATCAAGTGACAGGATAAGATCACGAATGTCGAGGTACTCAGAAGGAGTCATATGCTGAGCATGCACTCAATCCTGAGTGAGAGGCGCCTGCGGTGGTTGGGACATGTCCGCAGGATGAGCCCGGAGTGCATTCCAAGAGCCTTGCTTTACGGCGAGCTGGCAACTGGTATGCGGAAGAGAGGACGCCCCTGCTTGCGCTTCCTTGATGTCTGCAAGAAAGACATGATTCTGGCGCAGATTGACCATAAAACGTGGGAGACCATTGCTGTGGAGCGCACCTCCTGGCGGGCAAAATTGCGCGAGGGCATTCAAGTCGAGGAAGCTTCCCTTACAGCCAGGAGCGAGGAGAAAAGGGCCAGGAGAAATGGGAAGGAGGGTAGAGGAGCAGGAGGAAACGCCATCATCCCATGAGGATGGACGGATGCCATAGATTACCTTGGGTATGATGGATGTTATTAACTTGGGGTATAATAGATTTTATTACATTGGGTATGATGTATGTTATTACCTTGGGGTATAATAGATGTTATTACCTTGGGGTATAAAAGATGTTACTACCTTGGGTTATAATAGATGTTATTACCTTGGGTATGATGGATGTTATTACCTTGGGTATAATAGATGTTATTACCTTGGAGTATAATAGATGTTATTACCTTGGTATAGGATGGATGTTATTACCTTTGGGTAAAATGGATGTGTTTACCTTTGGGTAAGATGGATGTGTTTACCTTTGGGTAAGATGGATGTGTTTACCTTTGGGTAAGATGGATGTGTTTACCTTGGGCTATGCTGTTATCCAGTAGGACTGGGTTTCCCCACCATGACGTCACTTTGCCAGCGTCATCAAACCTCAGATGGATCTCCCCCAAATATTTTCCATAGGCGTAGTCCTGAACAACGAGAATCTTGTCTCCACTGGCTGATTGAACAACGGTTGGGTAAACACCTTGAGCTTTCTCGCTTGATGGAGCCGTCCCTGACATAAGAAATAAACCCAAAAGAATTTACAGTCGGCACTGACAAAATGACAGCTGGCACAGAAAAAATTACAGCTGTCACAGAAAAAGTGACAGCTGGTACTGAAAAAATGACAGCGAGTACTGACAAAATGACAGTGGTACTGAAAAAATAGCATGTGGTACTGAAAAATTGACAGGTGGAACTTACAAAATGATAGCTGGAACTGACAAAATTACAGTGGGTACTAACAAAATGACAGTGGGTACTGACAAATTGACAGTAGTTGCTTTGTTTTCAATTCCATGAAAATTCCAATGATTAGCAGTATTGAAGTTCACATTTGATTTTTTTTTAAACCAGTAAAAAAATTAATATTATAATTAGCGAATAAATTTGTTGTTTGGCAAATTTTTATTTCCTTGTCATCTTTCTTAAAATATATTACATTACATTAAAGTGTGTTTTAGTTTCATTATTTTAAATTACAAAAAAAGTTTAATATTTATAACTAGTAACAAAGCCCGCCCAAGAACGGGAATAAGTGTAGGGTGACCTGTGAAGTTCATGGACGCTATGTTTTGGTAGTTGTTATGCTGAAGAGTTTGCAGGACATTGTCGTCACAGGGCAAGGGATGTGGACAACAACAACAACAGCAAAGACAACAAAAACAACAACAGCAACAACAACAAAGCAACAACAACAAAACAAGAAAAAACAAACAAAAAACAAAAAACAACTAAACAAAAACAACAAAACAACAACAACAAAACAACAACAGCAACAACAAAAAAGCAACAACAAAACAACAACAGCAACAACAACAAAGCAACAACAACAAAACAACAAAAAACAAAAAAAACAACAACAAAAAACAACAAAACAAAAACAACAATAACAGCAACAACAAAAAAACAACACTTAAAACTCTTGCCACTACCCCCCAGGACCATCAAGGAAAAAGCAGAATTGTCATTGGAATAAGCGGTAGGCATCACTTCAAGATGGGAACAACATACTGAATTATGACCAAAAAAACTGCACCAAAAATAACTCGTTTTGAACCTCCGCGTAATATGTAAATTTTTCTCCGCTAGTGATTGGCTGTATGAGTCATATGTGTTTGAGATGACGCTATAGATGACGGGACAGAACGGACAGAACTTTGCCTTTTATTATATAGGACTAGTAACAAAGCCCGCCCAAGGACGGGAATAAGTGTAGGGTGACCTGTGAAGTTCATGGACGCTGTGTTTTGGTAGTTGTTACGCAGAAGCGTTTGAAGGACATTGTTGGCAAGGGATGTGGACAACAAGAACAACAACAACAGCAAAAACAACAAAAACAATAACAGCAACAATAGCAAAAACAAAAACAAAAACAGCAACAACAACAACAAAAACAACAACAGCAACAACAACTAAACAACAACAACAACAAAAACAACTACAACAACTGCAACAACCACAAAACAACAACAACAAAACAACAACAAAAAACAACAACAATAAAACAACAACAGCAACAAGAAACAAACAACACTTAAAACTCTTGCCACTACCCCCCAGGACCATCAAGGAAAAAGCATTTAACAGAATTGTCATTTGAATAAGCGGCAGACATCACTTCAAGATGGGAACAACATACTGAATTATGACAAAAAAAACTGCACCAAAAATAGCTCGTTTTGAACCTCCGCGTAATATTTAAATTATTTTTATTTGTTTAATTTTTCTCCGCTAGTGATTGGCTGTATGAGTTTGAGGGACCAATCGCTATAGATGACGGGACAGAACGGACAGAAACTTGCCTTTTATTATATAGGATGACATATGCCTTACTTAAGTATGTAATTTTGTTACTTTCCAACTTTTATATAATATCTTGCAAACAACCGTGTAAATCACGTTGCGTGTAAGGAAAACTATCTTTAATTTTAAATTTTTCAAGAGGTAAGTAAATGCTGTTAATTTCGTTTCTGTATTAATGTTTTTATCTTTACTTATTTCATATCCATGATATCGTTTGTATTATTATTAAACAATATAATTTGCAATGTCTATCCTTGACGCTATGCGAGGTAACTCCTGATAAAAAAATGAAAATATAGGAGTAAAAATGTTGGGTTCGAGATTAACAAAATGTGTTTCTAGCCATAAAATAGTGTGACGTGACGTCAATTGTGCTTTTATTAATTTGGGAAGGGAACGAAGTAAAAAAAAGCCATGTTTTATATGATAAATATTATTTATTTATTTTTTTATTAAATGTCCGTTTTTTTTGTGTATGTGTCCATGTCAATATTACGTACTTAATTATAAATTTCATTTTCTGTAATAATATATAACATTCGTTTTTCTGTTTATGAAATTTACAATTGGTTGTCGTTTGGTTGTCAAGTTTCGATGTGTTTTTAACTACAAAGACATTATTAAGTACTGCACATGAAATTTGCTAAGTTATGCTTCAGTTTAGCGTTTGTTTTTCTTTTATACACTTTGGGATTGCATATTTGTATGTTTAAAAAAATAACTTATTTTTAAATCGGACTCCTCCCCACAATAGATTTTTGTATTGTTATTTACATGTAAAATTTTAATGCGTCTTAGACTGATTTGGAATTTAAAAAATCTTTGCCTTTAATATAGAACTGGAAGGGGTGCTGACTTGACAATAATGCAAACGTTTATTAGAATTCCTAAAACGTGCATATTAAATTTTATATACGATTACCTGAAGATAATGTAATATTTTCTTTTATCCAGTGATTAACTTTACTTCAAAGGTTTCATGCAAAATAAATAGTTCGTTGTTATTCATATTTGTAAATAGTTACAATTTTTTTATTTACATGTTTTTGATAATGTAAAGGTAATGATGTATGGACCAACTGGCGCATAAACTGACAAGTCATAATAGATCTTGTAAAGGTGCTGACTTGACAATAATAAAATCGTTTATGTGAATTACTAACACATTTATATTAAATTGTAAATATGATTAACAGTTGATAATTTAATCTTTTCTGTTATCCTGTGACAAACTTTGCTTACTACGTTTCATGCAAAATGAATAGTTCTTTGTTATTCACATGTGTAAAAATTACATTTTATTGTTTACATGTTTTGGTAATGTTGTGGTCATAATGTATGGACCAATGGGCGAATAAACTGACAAGTCATAATCATCAATGAAGCTTAAACTGCTTCAAATCACAGATGTGATTGATGTGGATAAAATTACAGTCATATAATTTATTTTTAAGGCACTGTGCTGTATTATTGGTGCACTCATAATTGTTGCGAACTATTCAATGCCGCAAGTTAACATCCGGCTGACTCCTCAGCAATATTTGTAAATACTTCAAACTTCTTTGCTGTAGTATCACCTTATGCTGTGTGCAATTAACTATGCATTGAGTATTATCCAGATTATATCATTATTATTAATGCAAACTTTTATAACGCGAAGCCTAAGCTTGGAGGTTTTCTCATAGCAAATATATTCGTATGTATAATCAAAATATATACTCTGCTGTGTCCGTTCGTAACGCTAGATTTTAGAAAGCGCACCGCTAAAAAAGAGCGCTGAAAAAAATACTGACAGAAAAAACGCTATTTTCAAACGTCCGCATAAAATTGTTCAATATGGAAAAGAGATTTAATTTTTCTCTCTTGGTCTCTACATTTTCTGATTATTTACTATGAGCCTTTCAGGCAAAAGAGACAATTACAAAAACTGAAATATATCTATTTTGAAAACGTCCGTCATTTTTGACAGGTAATACACTAGTATAATATAATTCTAATACATAATCGCCCTTCCTGTGCGTGTGTCTCCCCGTCGAAAGGCGCGCAAAAAGGCGCTCGAAAGTTGCGCAAAAAAGGCGCGCAAAATTATTATAAATAAATTTTAAAATTTCGCGGTAAAAAAGTATGATATGACGTCATTGTTTTAGCACAGAACGTCAATTACCGAAACAACGCACGAACTATGCGTGTGTGTGAGCCTCAGCAGGCTTCTCCACTAGTATTAATATAATTTTATACTGGTATTTAAGTTATTTGTACTGATAAAGACATTTTCCGAGGCGTCTACACTTGTGTTAGTCCATTAATAAAGCTTTCATTTATTGTTTTGATCACACAATTCTTTTGTGTATCTTGTTCCAGCTCCCCCCCGCCCCCAAGCTGTGCACCTTTAAACAAATGATGTCTGTAATACTCTTTACATATCAGCAGATGTCTTCATCAACATTCGATGTCTTCATCAACATGCGATGTCGTCATCAACATGCTTTAAACAAAACGTCTTCGTTCCGATAAAATGGGGATTTTTATAAATTGATCCTTAGATAAAAGAATGAAAAGTAATGTCTGGTTGACACACGACGACTCAATGTTTAAATAGACCGTACATTGAGATCTGCCAATAGATAGAACCGGAGGTTATTCTCGATGGTAGAAAGAAAAGTATATAAATCAACAACATGACAGCTAGATTGTCCATTCAACAATATGACAGCTTGATTGTCCATTCAACAACATGACAGCTAGATTGTCCATTCAACAATATGACAGCTTGATTGTCCATTCAACGACATGACTGCTAGATTGTCCATTCAACGACATGACTGCTAGATTGTCCATTCAAAGACATGACTGCTAGATTGTCCATTCAACGACATGACTGCTAGATTGTCCATTCAACGACATGACAGCTAGATTGTCCATTCAACGACATGACTGCTAGATTGTCCATTCAAAGACATGACTGCTAGATTGTCCATTCAACGACATGACTGCTAGATTGTCCATTCAACGACATGACTGCTAGATTGTCCATTAAACGACGAGGTAAAAACTAAAAATGGCATCTCAAAATTTTAAAGAATATACAGTTTAAATTTTCAGCAATCCATTCCTATCCACAGACACGAAAGACATGGTTATTGGATTTTCAGTTTTCAGTGCGTCTGTCTGTCTATCGACACTTTCATTTCTAATTTTTTATATTTTTTTTGGGGGGGGGGCTGAAGAAAGATTTATCAATTACCAAGAACATTCAGTTGTTGATTGTGTGTGTGCCTCATAACCTCGTGGTGGTAAGGGGTGCTAATGTTTACATTAGAACTTTCTCGGGGCTTGGTAGATCTGGCGGCGCCCATCTCTTCTCCATGTCAACGGAGGACTAGGACTTTTTAGCGACAGTCATTCATCAAAAATTTTATTGTGGCTTTAAATTGGGCAAGATCCCACACCCCTCTACCACTGACTTGTGGGGCAAACACACTATTGACTTCGCTATCCAAGCGCCATCTTTAATTTACAACAACAAAAAAAGATCGTCCGGAAACTTATGTTCTGTTGCTTGGTGCCACCTTCTCAAGACGCCATCATTGCTGGATGCTATTCTTAGTACTTGTAACCTTACATGTACAACACGTGATAATAATAACAATAAGAAAAAATCTTAACAATAACCGGACATATGTTCACCTTTATTGAGACCACACCTCTGCCAAACAATGCGTTTAGATTGCGTGCGGCTGTAATCCATTAGTCACGTGATAAACGATCAGTGTAATCACACGAGGGAATTATCCAGCCTCAGACCCGATGTAACCGATTACAATGTAGATGTAGATCGATCCCACAATCAAGTGGATTTTTAATGAACTTTTTTAATGAAATGTTTTGGTTAAAAGCAGTGTCGATACAAAGCTGATTACTCTCGTCAACAATTGATAAACATTTTGTTTCAAGGCCATGACAGTGTAACTCGTGTCAAGGACTGTTTACTTACTTTCATGTAAGTCTCTTTCGAATTGGTCTACTTACCAAAATTACCTTACAGATTTGTTCTACTTACCAAAATTACCTTACAGATTTGTTCTACTTACCAACATTACCTTACACAGACTTGTTCTACTTACCAACATTACCTTACATACAGAGGCGTCACTAGGGTTGGTGCCACCCGGGGCGGTAGCTCATGGTGTCACCCCTTCACGACTGAAGGGGCAGTCCATAAATGACGTCACGCGAGGTTGCCGATATTTACCCCACCCTCCCCCAGCGTCATACTTTGTCACAAAAACTTAGACCCCACCCCTTTTTTACGATATGACGTCACAAAGCTTTGACACCACTCCCCCAAGCCGTATTTTCTCAATAAAAATTAGCATGTTGCAAACTATTTTTTGTCATTTAAATATGTATTTAGGGTAAGTCTGCACTGTAATATCGTAACACGCGTGAAGTCATTGAAAACGTAATTAAATAAATGGTAAACAATCAAATATTTAAGTGGAACTTTTATTTAAAGTTTCGGTTTTTTTATGTGACGTCACATTTCTTAAACACACCCCTCCTCGTACCACATCATCACAGATGCGTGAACCCCCCCCCCGGCCGGATTAAAAAGGGGGGGGGTGCTGAACGGCCTAAAGCCCCCCAATAATTTAAGGGCCCCCAAACTTTTCTATGAATTATAGTGTATAATAAAGATGCAGGCCATTATGTTTGTACGAATCCCTGAAAATGCCTTGGACAGTCATACGGCAATGATGCAAATGAGCAGGAAGTAGGAAGTATAACGGAAACCAGGCTATTCTTCGTGAGAAGTGCATTGTAGCTCATTATGTGCCGTGCACAGCTCATTCCTTTAATTTGGTTGGGAAAAGAGCAGCAGGTTGTCCTACTGGGTCAGATTTTTTTGTCTTCTGCAAAATCTTTATACCCGACTTGTTGCATCTACTCATCTTTGACAGGTACTTCAAAAACATATGAAATTGATACATGCTAAAAAATCATTGTCTGACACAAGATGGTCAGCCTGACATTATGCTGTAAGGTCTGTTAATAGCTCATACCATGAGAATATCGCAGCACTGGAAGAATTAGCAACTAATGAAAATCATCCACGTGACTGCCGACTTGAAGAAGAAGGATTTCTAAAGGAAATTGAACAACTGGAAGTCGCTATTTTACTTGAAATTTGGGAAACAATTTTAGAAATGAAGTCTCTCATTGAATTTGTTAAAAAAAATAGCATTCTTAATTTTATTCCTATGAAGACAAAAGAAAGGAAAAGTCCGTGGTAAAAACAGTGTAAACAATCTTCAATACTATCAAACAAAAAAAGAAATCGTCAGTTTGATAAAGGGGCATCAACAAAACAGTATTCTCCTGGAGAAAAAAATTCAAGATTGAGGTATTTCTGGTAATCATTGACAAACTTTCTTAAGCCCTACAACATTGGTTAGGTGCATATAAATACATCCATGACAAATTTGGCTTTCTTACAAACCTAACTGAGCTCAGCACTTTCGCCACACGATGGGCATCAGCCAAGTTAATAAAAAGAACATTCAAGTGATTTCGAAGAAGGGGTCGGGTATATCCGAAGCGACCGTTTCGTCCCCCTCAATTTACTAGCAACGCCATCGAGTGGTGCCGGTTTAGGGCCAGGAGCGCCAGTACGGATTAGCAAAAAGTGCCGCGAAGAACGCATTGGACGCCAGCTCTGAGGAAACCTTCCAGTAGGGGTTGCACCCTAGGTAGGTCTTTGATGATCCCCCGGTCTGCGGCGGTCCTAACCATGGAGACCCGTGTGCTTTGCCGGGATGGCGCAAAAGTGGTAGCGGGTCGTAGTAGGAAATTCCACCACCTCCTTGTGAGGGCAAGATGGCTAAGGGGGTCTTCCGGGAAGACCCATAAAGAGCACTAGGCTCGGGGCTTCTGATTTTCTTCCACATGTAGGTTCATGAGTGATTTCGAAGACTGCTTACCTTCAGAATTAGTCCAATTTTCAGAACTCTTAAAAAAGTTATTGTCCAGCCCCAGGCTCAGGGTAAGGAAAAGGAATTAGCACAAAGCGAAACTCAAAAAACTTGCACAGAGCTAAAAATTTAGCTGCTTTTGAATGAGCTATATTTCCCACAGTCCTTTACAAATGTACACATCGCACTTCGCATCTATCTTTCAATGATGACATCAAACTGCAGCTGAGAGGGATCCTTTTCAAAGTTGAAAATAATGTATAATGAGCTAGAATTTGCATGGGATGAAAAAGGCTTAATATGCTCTCTCTAATGAGCATTGAAAAGGAACTTGTAAGCTTAATCAGCTTTATTGACTTGATTGAAAACTTCGCCATTTGAAAAATTCGCAAACGAAAGTTGTAGGTTGAAATAATAATCATACATATTTTTCAATAATTTTTGTTATTTCAAATAGAGAAAAGAATTCGTTACCTCATGATTTTTTTTTAAATACGGAATAACGCGTAATACTATTCATTACGGGGGTGCGTTCGTAAGCACTAAACAGCGTAAGTCGGGATGGGACCGTCGTAACCGGAGGACTACCTGTATATAAACATGCATATCTATGCTTTCACGCCTTTAATAAATATATATATAAAATATTAACTCAAAGACATTGAAATCATAATTTTCCTCAAGAAAAACATCAACAAAGAAAACCCATCTTTTGATTTTTTCTTTGGGGGATAAAAATCGTATTCCCCCCCCCCACCCCACTGTGGTGGAAAGAGTCTTGAGGTGGGATTCGTTCATGCTGTCGGTGTGTCCAAGCCCAAATGGCTTTATATCTTTTAAAACAGAAGACACTGCCTCTTTCATTCCAGCCTTTTTTAAAGATCTCTCTGCTGCGACTATTTCTTTTCTTTTTTTCCTA
The DNA here is from genome assembly GCA_944989445.1 of Ampullaceana balthica. Classification (NCBI taxonomy): domain Eukaryota; kingdom Metazoa; phylum Mollusca; class Gastropoda; family Lymnaeidae; genus Ampullaceana; species Ampullaceana balthica. The sequence continues at coordinate 66,319 of CALYLW010001068.1, forward strand.
ATTTGTTTTAATGTTGTTCGTGTGTTGGGACTGTTTTATTATTGCAAGTTAACTGATATTTTTTTAATAAGAATTTTCGCGTTTAACGTATTTCATTGTATTTCTTAATTTCTTTCTAGATTAAAAAAATTGTCATCTTTTGTTTTCTGACATAAAATCGTAAACAGTAAAATTTTAGGCTCGGGTGTCACCCCCTAATGGGTGTCACCCGGGGCAACCCGCCCCCCCCCGCCCCCCCCTAGTGACGCAACTGCTTACATACGTGTTCTACTTACCATTATAGATGAACGTGTGTGAGTGACCTCCCACGACCAGATCAACGTCACGCAAATGGCGGGCCATCTCTATGTCCTCCAAATATCCCGCGTGACCAAGGGCGATAATAATTTTGATTCCCAGCCCCGTCAGTCTGTCCACTTCCGCTTGGATTGCCTCGAGTTCTTTTAAGAAAATTATCGTTCCTGAAAAGATCCAGTCTTTATGACAAATTGAAATACAACAAGGTTGGGTATTATATCATAGTTATTGTGTTCGGGAATAATAAAGATTTAATTAGAGTACACTCTTATTCTGTTACCTGTGTCTGGAAAGATCTGGACGATTACCTGTGTCTCGAGAGATGTAAGCTGTTACCTGTGTCTCTAGAGATGTAAGCTGTTACCTGTGTCTCTAGAGATGTAAGCTGTTACCTGTGTCTCTAGAGATGTAAGCTGTTACCTGTGTCACCGGAGATGTAAGCTGCTACCTGTGTCACCGGAGATGTAAGCTGTTACCTGTGTCACCGGAGATGTGAGCTGTTACCTGTGTCACCGGAGATGTAAGCTGTTACCTGTGTCACCGGAGATGTAAGCTGTTACCTGTGTCTCGAGAGATGTAAGCTGTTACCTGTGTCACCGGAGATGTGAGCTGTTACCTGTGTCACCGGAGATGTAAGCTGTTACCCGTGTCACGTGATATGTAAGCTGTTACCTGTGTCACCGGAGATGTGAGCTGTTTCCGTGGTGGTGTATCCGACGACCCCAACCCGCTGACCACTGACATTCAGGACAGTAGATTTCTTGACCACATCTCTCAGCTCCGGTGTGGTGGTCAAGTTCATGTTGCTAGACAGCACCGGGAAGGTTACATTTCTGGTGAAGGGGGCAAGACCTCTGATGCCATCATCAAACTCGTGGTTGCCAATAGCCTGGGAGAGGGGGAGAGGTTAAAATTTAATTTTAAAAAGTTGTGTGATAGTAAAACTAATTCAATCTTTTGATTTTTTGAATAAAATATGAATTAAATAATTGTTATTGCTCTGTCACATCTAACTTTCGTCTTTTTATATCAGGAAGTTGGCGTCCTTTAAGTAAATTTCATATTTAACATCTGCCGAGTGTCGTAACTAGGGCTAATGACCCACTGAAGGCAAAACCAGAATGTTCCGCCCAAATTCAAGATGGCTGGTGTGCATCCGTCCTTATAAAACACTCCAACTTTCCTTCAGCCCCGCATCCATCAAGTTCTTCTATTCATTTCCAAACAGGGACATCCTGGCATTTAACTATATTGTAACTAACTACCACTGTCGTGTCAGTAACAACACTTCTAAGACAAATAAAATTGTTATGCCAACAACTACCAGAATGATTATTACACTATCCACCATCCCGATGCTATCCGATCCCCTTGTGGTGCCACTATCAGCATTGTTTCGTGGTGCCACTATCAGCATTGTTTCGTGGTGCTACTATCAGCATTGTTTCGTGGTGCTACTATCAGCATTGTTTCGTGGTGCCACTATCAGCATTGTTTCGTGGTGCTACTATCAGCATTGTTTCGTGGTGCCACTATCAGCATTGTTTCATGGTGCCACTATCAGCATTGTTTCGTGGTGCCACTATCAGCATTGTTTCATGGTGCTACTATCAGCATTGTTTCGTGGTGCCACTATCAGCATTGTTTCGTGGTGCCACTATCAGCATTGTTTCGTGGTGCCATTATCAGCATTGTTTCGTTTCACCGACTACCTTCGTTATTCCACGATCAATATCTCTCCACCCTTAATCTATCGGTCCCAAATAATCAGCCTTCATCTATCGGACCCCAATAATCAGCCTTCATCTATCGCTCCCCAATAATCAGCCTTCATCTATCGGTCCCAAGTAATCAGCCTTCATCTATCGGTCCACAATAACGGCCAAAAGGCCAGCATCGTTGTGTTAGCAAACTAAGATAATTTCTTAAAATAACACTTACATTTTCTCCCCCCCCCCTAAAAAGTTATAAGACTTTTGATATTAAAAGCACAATAAGTCATTTTACGTTTTGCCCTTGAAGACACTCAAGTGATGTACGTACCATAGCGTCATAATGAATCAGGTTCATGAATTCAGCTGCCACAGTGCCACCAAACGTGTAGTACCAAAGAGTTCCTTGAAACTGGTCCCCGGCGTCCAGTAGAACGGTGTGATTGGCGTAAACTGATCGTTTTTCTTTGACCTGGACAAAGTAAGAGGATTGTGATAATTTGACCACAAACCTGGACAAAGTAAGAGGATTGTGATAATTTGACCACAAATCTGGACAAAGTAAGAGGATTGTGATAATTTGACCACAAACCTGGACAAAGTAAGAGGATTGTGATAATTTGACCACAAACCTGGACAAAGTAAGAGGATTGTGATAATTTGACCACAAACCTGGACAAAGTAAGAGGATTGTGATAATTTGACCACAAACCTGGACAAAGTAAGAGGATTGTGATAATTTGACCACAAACCTGGACAAAGTAAGAGGATTGTGATAATTTGACCACAAACCTGGACAAAGTAAGAGGATTGTGATAATTTGACCACAAACCTGGACAAAGTAAGAGGATTGTGATAATTTGACCACAAACCTGGACAAAGTAAGAGGATTGTGATAATTTGACCACAAACCTGGACAAAGTAAGAGGATTGTGATAATTTGACCACAAACCTGGACAAAGTAAGAGGATTGTGATAATTTGACCACAAACCTGGACAAAGTAAGAGGATTGTGATAATTTGACCACAAACCTGGACAAAGTAAGAGGATTGTGATAATTTGACCACAAACCTGGACAAAGTAAGAGGATTGTGATAATTTGACCACAAACCTGGACAAAGTAAGAGGAGTGTGATAATTTGACCACAAACCTGGACAAAGTAAGAGGATTGTGATAATTTGACCACAAACCTGGACAAAGTAAGAGGATTGTGATAATTTGACCACAAACCTGGACAAAGTAAGAGGATTGTGATAATTTGACCACAAACCTGGACAAAGTAAGAGGATTGTGATAATTTGACCACAAACTGAAGAAATATTGTTTGGTGGAGAGAATTCATCGAAAAATAAAACCATAACAATAGGAACACACAGTCGGAAGAAAATTAATCATCGAAGCAAGAAAAAAGCCCACCTGACACACCAATTTCCACCTGTCACACCAATGTTCACCTGTCACACCAATGTACACCTGTCATCAATGTCCACCTGTTACACCAATGTCCACCTGTCACACCCATTTCCACCTGTCACACCAATGTCCACCTGTCAAAAATGTCCACCTGTCACACCAAATGTCCACCTGTCACACCAATGTCCACCTGTCACACCAATGGTCACCTATCACACCAATGTCCACCTGTCAACAATGTCTACCTGTCACAGCCATTTTCACCTGTCACACCAATGTCCACCTGTCACACCCATTTCCACCTGTCACACTCATTTCCACCTGTCACACACATTTTCACATGTCACACCAATGTCCACTTGTCACAACAATGTCCACCTGTCACACCAATGTTCACCTGTCACACCAATGTCCACCTGTCACACCAATGTCCTACTGTCACACCAATGTCAAATGTCACACCAATTTTCACCTGTCAAACCAACGTCCACAGTCACACCAATGTCCACCTGTCACACCCATTTCCACCTGTCACACCAATATCAAATGTCACACCAATTTCCACCTGTCAAAACAACGTCCACCTGTCACATCAATGTCCATCTGTCACACCAATGTCCACCTGTCACATCAATGTCCATCTGTCACACCAATGTCCACCTGTCACACCAATTTCCACCTGTCACACCAATGTTCAACTGTCACACCAATGTACACCTGTCATTAATGTCCACCAGTCACACCAATGTTCACCTGTCACACCAATGTCCACCTGTCACACCCATTTCCATCTGTCACACCAATGTCCACCTGTCACACCAATGTCCACCTGTCACACCCATTTCCACATGTCACACCCATTTCCACCTTTCACACCCATTTTCACATGTCACACCAATGTCCACCTGTCACACCCATTTCCACCTGTCACACCCATTTCCACCTTTCACACCCATTTCCACATGTCACATCAATGTCCACGTGTCAAACCAATGTACACCTCGCAAACCAATGTCCACCAGTCACCTCAATGTCCACAAGTCAGACCAATGTCAAATGTCACACCAATTTCCACCTGTCAAACCAACATCCACCTGTCACACCAATGTCCACCTGTCACACCAATGTCAAATGTCACACCAATTTCCACCTGTCAAACCAACGTCCACCTGTCACACCAATGTCCACATGTCACACCCATTTTCACATGTCACACCCATGTCCACCTGTTATAGCAATGTCCACCTGTCACACCAATGTCCACCTGTCAACAATGTCAGCCTGTCCCACTAAATTTCCACCTGTCACACCAATGTTCACATGTCATACCAAAGTCCACCTGTCACACCAGTGTCCACCTGTCACACCCATTTTCACCTGTCACACCAATGTCCACCTGTAACACCCATTTCCACCTTTCACACCCATTTCCACCTATCATACCCATTTCCACCTGTCACACCCATTTCCACCTGTCACACCCATTTCCACCTGTCACACCAATTTCCACCTTTCACAACCATTTCCACATGTCACACCAATGTCCATCTGTCACACCAATGTCCACCTGTCACACCAACGTCCACCTGTCACACCAACGTCCACCTGTCACACAACCGCCCACCTGTCACACTTATTTCCACCTGTCACACCAATGTTCACCTGTCACACCAATGTCCACCTGTCACACCAATGTCCACCTGTCACACCAACGTCCACCTGTCACACCAGTGTCAAATGTCACACCAATTTCCACCTGTCAAACCAACATCCACCTGTCAAACCAATGTCCATCTGTAACACCCATTTCCACCTGTCACACCAATTTCCACGTGTCAAACCAATGTCCACCTGTCACACCAACGTCCACCTGTCACACCAACGTACACCTGTCACACCCATTTCCACCTGTCAAACCAACGTCCACCTGTAACACCCATTTCCACCTGTCACACCCATGTCCACATGTCACACCAATGTCCACCTGTCACAACAATGTCCACCTGTCACACCAACGTCTACCTGTCACGCCAATGTCAAATGTCACACCAATTTCCACCTGTCAAACCAACGTCCACCTATCACACCAACGTCCACCTGGAACACCCATTTCCACCTGTCACACCAATGTCCACCTGTCACACCAATGTCCACCTGTCACACCAATGTCCACCAGTCACACCAACGTCCACCTGTCAAACCAACGTCCACCTGTTACACCAACGTCCACCTGTCACACCAACGTCCACCTGTCACACCAACGTCCACCTGTCACACCAACGTCCACCTGTCACACCAATGTCCACCTGTCACACCAATGTCCACCTGTCACACCAATTTCCAACTGTCAAACCAACGTCCACCTGTCACACCAACGTCCACCTGTCACACCAACGTCCACCTGTCACACCAAAGTCCACCTGTCACACCAACGTCCACCTGTCACACCAACGTCCACCAATTTCAAATGTCACTTCAATTTCAAATGTCACACCAATGTCAAATGTCACACCAATGTTCTCTTGTCATACCAGTGTCCGAATGCGTGCCATCCCACCATAACATTGTTTGGCTACTAAGAGATCCTTTGTGCATGGACCGCTTGCCCTGGGGACAGAAGAAATTTTGTAAACATTTTTTAACGTGTAATGTTAAAATTTAGTTATGTAGTGTTTTATATAATATCGCGTTACAAACAACCAATTTTTTAAAATTTGCACGTGATCTGTATATCTTAACTTGTTAATATTCTAGGACCACAGAATTGATTCTTGTGGTCCTCAGTGAAATATAAAAGGCCCACAGTAGTAATATGTGAGGTCCACAGTAGTAATATGTGAGGTCCACAGTAGTAATATGTGAGTTCCACAGTAGTAATATATGAGGTCCACAGTAGTAATATGTGAGGTCCACAGTAGTAATATGTGAGGTCCACAGTAGTAATATATGAGGTCCACAGTAGTAATATGTGAGGTCCACAGTAGCAATACGTGAGGTCCACAGTAGTAATATGTGAGGTCCACAGTAGTAATATATGAGGTCAACAGTAGTAATATATAAGATCCACAGCAGTAATATATGAGGTCCACAGAAGTAATGTGAACGGTACATACTATTAGAAATTGAACTAAGTTTAAATGACCTCTAGTCAGTAAATAAAACTCACTTGTCCCACCTCTAGTCAGTAAATAAAACTCACTTGTCCCACCTCTAGTCAGTAAATAAAACTCACTTGTCCCACATCTAGACAGTTACAACTCACTTGTCCCACTCTAGTCAGTTAATAAAACTTACTTGTCCCACCATTGGTTATTTAATAAAACTCACTTGTGCCACCTCTAGTCAGTTACATAAACTTACTTGTCCCACCTCTAGTCAGTTACATAAACTTAATTGTCCCACCTCTAGTCAGTTACATAAACTTACTTGTCCCACCTCTAGTCAGTTACATAAACTTACTTGTCCCACCATTGGTTATTTAATAAAACTCACCTGTCCCACCTCTAGTCAGTTACATAAACTTACTTGTCCCACCTCTAGTCAGTTACATAAACTTACTTGTCCCACCTCTAGTCAGTTACATAAACTTACTTGTCCCACCATTGGTTATTTAATAAAACTCACTTGTCCCACCTCTAGTCAGTTACATAAACTTACTTGTCCCACCTCTAGTCAGTTACATAATCTTACTTGTCCCGCCATTGGTTATTTAATAAAACTCACTTGTCCCACCTCTAGTCAGTTACATAAACTTACTTGTCCCACCTCTAGTCAGTTACATAAACTTAATTGTCCCACCTCTAGTCAGTTACATAAACTTACGTGTCCCACCTCTAGTCAGTTACATAAACTTACTTGTCCCACCATTGGTTATTTAATAAAACTCACCTGTCCCACCTCTAGTCAGTTACATAAACTTACTTGTCCCACCTCTAGTCAGTTACATAAACTTACTTGTCCCACCTCTAGTCAGTTACATAAACTTACGTGTCCCACCATTGGTTATTTAATAAAACTCACTTGTCCCACCTCTAGTCAGTTACATAAACTTACTTGTCCCACCTCTAGTCAGTTACATAAACTTACTTGTCCCACCTCTAGTCAGTTACATAAACTTATTTGTCCCACCATTGGTTATTTAATAAAACTCATTTGTCCCAGATCTAGTCAGTTACATAAACTTACTTGTCCCACCTCTAGTCAGTTACATAAACTTACTTGTCCCACCATTGGTTATTTAATAAAACTCACTTGTGCCACCTCTAGTCAGTTACATAAACTTACTTGTCCCACCTCTAGTCAGTTACATAAACTTACTTGCCCCACCTCTAGTCAGTTACATAAACTTACTTGTCCCACATTGGTTATTTAATAAAACTCACTTGTCCCACCTCTAGTCAGTTACATAAACTTACTTGTCCCACCTCTAGTCAGTTACATAAACTTACTTGTCCCACCATTGGTTATTTAATAAAACTCACTTGTCCCACCTCTAGTCAGTTACATAAACTTACTTGTCCCACCTCTAGTCAGTTACATAAACTTACTTGTCCCACCTCTAGTCAGTTACATAAACTTACTTGTCCCACCTCTAGTCAGTTACATAAACTTACTTGTCCCACCTCTAGTCAGTTAATAAAACTCACTTGTGCCCACCTCTAGTCAGTTACATAAACTTACTTGTCCCACCTCTAGTCAGTTACATAAACTTACTTGTCCCACCTCTAGTCAGTTACATAAACTTACTTGTCCCACCTCTAGTCAGTTAATAAAACTCACTTGTGCCACCTCTAGTCAGTTACATAAACTTACTTGTCCCACCTCTAGTCAGTTACATAAACTTATTTGTCCCACCTCTAGTCAGTTACATAAACTTACTTGTCCCACCATTGGTTATTTAATAAAACTCACTTGTCCCACCTCTAGTCAGTTACATAAACTCACTTGTCCCACCTCTAGTCAGTTACATAAACTTACTTGTCCCACCATTGGTTATTTAATAAAACTCACTTGTCCCACCTCTAGTCAGTTACATAAACTCACTTGTCCCATCTCTAGACAGTTACATAAACTTACTTGTCCCACTTCTAGACAGTTACAACTCTCTTGTCCCACCACTGTTTATTTAATAAAACTCACTTGTCCCACCATCTGTCAGTTAAAAAAACTAACTTGTCCCACCTCTAGTCAGTTAAAACTCTCTTGTCCCACCTCTAGACAGTTAAAACTCTCTTGTCCCACCACTGGTTATTTAATAAAACTCACTTGTCCCACCATTGGTCAATTAATAAAACTCAGTTGTCCCACCTCTAGTCAGTTAATAACACTCACTTGTCCCACCATTGGTTATTTAATAAAACTCACTTGTCCCACCTCTAGTCAGTTACATAAACTTACTTGTCCCACCTCTAGACAGTTACATAAACTTACTTGTCCCACCTCTAGTCAGTTACATAAACTTACTTGTCCCACCTCTAGACAGTTACATAAACTTACTTGTCTCACCTCTAGTCAGTTAAATAAACTCACTTGTCCCACCTCTAGACAGTTAAATAAACTCACTTGTCCCACCTCTAGACAGTTAAATAAACTCACTTGTCCCACCTCTAGACAGTTAAATAAACTTACTTGTCCCACCTCTAGACAGTTACATAAACTTACTTGTCCCACCATTGGTCAGTTTAATAAAACTCACTTGTCCCACCATTGGTCAATTAATAAAACTCACTTGTCCCACCATTGGTCAATTAATAAAACTCAGTTGTCCCACCTCTAGTCAGTTAAAACTCACTTGTCCCACAATTGGTCAGTTAATAAAACTCACTTGTCCCACCTCTAGTCAGTTAAATAAACTTACTTGTCCCACCATTGGTCAGTTAATAAAACTCACTTGTCCCACATCTAGTCAGTTAATAAAACTCACTTGTCCCACCATTGTTCAGTTAATAAAACTCACTTGTCCCACCTCTAGTCAGTTAATAAAACTCACTTGTCCCACCATTGGTCAGTTAATAAAACTTACTTGTCCCACCTCTAGTCAGTTAAATAAACTTACTTGTCCCACCTCTAGTCAGTTACATAAACTTACTTGTCCCACCTCTAGTCAGTTAAATAAACTTACTTGTCCCACCTCTAGTCAGTTACATAAACTTACTTGTCCCACCTCTAGTCAGTTAAATAAACTTACTTGTCCCACCTCTAGACAGTTACATAAACTCACTTGTCCCACCATTGGTCAGTTAATAAAACTCACTTGTCCCACCATTGGTCAGTTAAATAAACTTACTTGTCTGTTTCCTCTATTCTGGCATGGACGTCGTTTGTGTGGAGTACTGTCAGGTCAAACTCCGCAGATGACGTCACCAGCAAGAAAGCTAACACGTAAAGAAGTGATTGTTCAAACATCTCTTTGGCGTAGGAATACACAGAAACTACGAGTGGGAGTAAAACGCCGCTCACTGTATTCGTTATCGCACTATATCAAAGTGTGGTGCTGTTAAAATAAAAGTACAAATTTTTTGTTGTTAATTCTTGTCATTTACAGACGTTCAGTCTAAACAGAAGATTATTGCGTCATATGTACCATAGTGTAGGACGCTATGATTCGTTTTAATGACTAATGATTATCTTTGCTACGGTGGTTACCACGATACAAATATTGTTAGTATTATGTTTTTGAGTCTCACCTTCCATTAAAAATGTAGAGAACAATGCAAAAGCACAAACTTAGCTATGGGATTTTGATCAAGCAGTTGTGAGTGTGAGACAGCAGACACCTTCTTTACAAAAGAACAGTGTTGGGTAGTTGAATATTGAAAGCATGAGAAATGTTCATATCGCTCATGAACATATCAGTTGTGAAAACACTAAGATTTGTTCTTCTCTTCCCAATGCTGAGGCACAAAAGTAACAGTCATCAGGAGATCCGTAACTCAAGTGTGCAATAGCTCATTTATTTTCAAACGAATCATAACAAGGAAACTATAGCACAAAAATAATAAAAGTTTTTAAAAAACGAACTTTTTAAAGGAAGATTTTACAAGGGAGAGAAAATGAAATTTAAAGGGAAATAAGCAAAATTATTTATTCATTTATATAATTTTTTAAAATATTTTTTGAAAATGTTATTTTAACATTAATTTTAGTTAGCTATATTATGACTATAATAATTAATAAATGAAATATTACTAATAAATTTAAATAATATAATTTTCTGGGCTTATCATTGATCTGTCACAGTAACGAATTTAAATACGATACAATGCTGTTCTTAATTATATGTAAACCAAAACACGTACATGTCACTGGCATTTTGCCACGTACTTTATTGCGGCGTAGTTGGCTTTTTTCATTACTCCATTTTGCATCCTGAATTTTATTTAATGCCTTGCCAATAGCATATAGCAGTATTTAGAACTTTCTGACGGTTTGCAAGCATGGTAAAAAATGCGTACCAAAAAATTAAAAGAGTTCCTTTCAGTAGAAGCAACATTTACAAAAACAAAGTTTACTGAACTGTTTTAGCAATGTACTAATTTGAAATTGAGATTTATGTCATTTAGTCTCTCCTGAACTCATGTTTGCTTTCCAGTCATGAAGAAAGTATTTACACACGTTGGGCCTTTGCGGTCCATTATTTTAAGACAATCAGCTTCAAATTTACTGAAATCCTTTCAGAAATGTGGTAAGCAGATATTTTTCAATGATATCTTTGAAATATTCTACGCCGTCAAATTTCTGATTTTCAATCTTTACACATCACACAGCTAGACTTGTTTGATCCTTACGTGAAATGTCTGGAGAGCTCTTGAATACAATGGAGTAGTATTTGATCTCTTTGTACATGAAAGATTATTTTTGGCGAACTTTATGTTCTAAAACTGAGATGGTCCCATTTAGAATTTGACGTGATATACAAGTGATATAATTTTTGTTACCAATTTCTGGGAGTACTGTATCGTATTGTGCAAGCCAATCAGCCCCAGACTATTGCCTGTAGTTGCAATAGTTGTGTCCTCTCAGTGACCGTGAAAAGCCAAAATTCTATTTTGCCAGGATTTAATGTATACATATTCTAACAATAAATGTTTGCCACTTTGTTGTTTTTCTTTCTTTTACAACAAGGTAAAATTATTCTTTTTTAATAGTCTATTCTTTTTTTAAGTCTTGTTGCTGATTCCTTCCATTTGTAAAAACGTTGGTAATGTTGAACACTTGAATTACTAGTGTAATGTTGAACACTTGAATTACTAGTGTCTAATGTTGAACACTTGAATCACTAGTGTAATGCTGAACACTTGAATTACTAGTGTCTAATGTTGAACAGTTGAATTACTAGTGTCTAATGTTGAACACTTGAATCACTAGTGTAATGTTGAGCACTTGAATTACTAGTGTCTAATATTGAACACTTGAATTACTAGTGTCTAATGTTGAACACTTGAATCACTAGTGTAATGTTGAACACTTGAATTACTAGTGTCTAATGTTGAACACTTGAATTACTAGTGTCTAATGTTGAACACTTGAATCACTAGTGTAATGTTGAACACTTGAATTACTAGTGTCTAATGTTGAACACTTGAATTACTAGTGTCTAATGTTGAACACTTGAATTACTAGTGTCTAATGTTGAACACTTGAATTACTAGTGTCTAATGTTGAACACTTGAATTACTAGTGTCTAATGTTGAACACTTGAATTACTAGTGTCTAATGTTGAACACTTGAATTACTAGCGTCTAATTTTGAATACTTGAATTACTAGTGTCTAATGTTAAGCACTTGAATTACTAGTGTCTAATGTTGAACACTTGAATTACTAGTGTCTAATGTTGAGTACTTGAATTACTAGTGTTTAATGTTGAACACTTGAATTACTAGTGTTTACCTTCTGATTTAGTTTCTGCCAGTTATTAGATCCATTAGTTGAGCAATTTTGTTTAAATTGTGTTTATGCCACAAATGAAAAGACATTAAAATCAAACTAATTATGAATAATCCATTAAAGGACACAATATTTGTTTCCATTTGTTTACTTACGTTAAAATCATTCTCACGTTATTCGCCTCATCCCAGTTTTGAATTAAGTTCCATATCTGATTAGAGAAGTTAATGCTTCTATGTAGGACACTTTTACAATCACCCTGCCCTAATAGTTGTTGAAAGTTTCATATATTCGGAACAGTCAACTATATCTTTAAAGTCCCAGAACGTGACAAAATTCGATTGGCTTTTGTTTGAAATTGATCGGGTACAGTAATTTTTCGCTTCTAGAACAGGAGCGGCTGCCAAATTTAAAGAATGAAATTAAAGTTACTGGCACATTAGTGTCGCGTTCTCATATTATTTCAGCCTCTTGGGTTTTGTTTGTTTGTTTGTTGTTGTTTTTTTAGTTGGTTTTTTTTTGTTCTTTTTTTTGGGTTGTTTTTTTTGTTCTTTTTTTGGAAGATATACATGTCATTAGCATTATTATCAGAATACATTTATATCCACATATTGAGTTTGAAGTTTTGGCATTAGAAACGGTCACATATTTTAGGATAGTTACTTCATTTCTTTCATTAATTTCTTATTTGGACTCCGCTTTATTTTTATTTATTTTTAAATTTAATGTTTATTCTTAGAATCTATTTAACGTCACATTACATGAGGAATTTGCTGTTCCGAACAAATTGCCACCCAGACATTAGCTCCCTTGCCAACCTTACCACGCCCCTTCCAATCCATCTTTATCCTTTGTGGCAATATACGGAGCAATCACCCCCAACAATTGTATTCTTTAAGCACATAAGCTTCATTACCCTATTTCAAAATGTTTTACACGGTATTTTCAAATAGATTTATGCAGCGAAGAGCTTTGAAAGGTAATTGAAATGTCTTCCCATTAACGTGCATTGGTTCTGTGGCCTGCTGTAAACATCTACGGAAATGACAATCTTCTTATTTTATTTTACGTACCAATAAACATTTACTGCGCATTGGTAAATAAACCTATCGCCAACCTAAAAGTATTGCCATTGTCGTTTAATCAATAATCACTTGCTATATAAATCAAATGCAGTTCCCTGTTTTGTTTCCTATTTGTACATTAATTCTTTTGCCATTAATTTAGCAGCCCACCAAGGTTTGCTTATTTTTTTAAAAACTTTGTTAACTGATTCACCCCCTTTCATTCTCAACTCAAGTTAATGATGTTTTAAATTTATCTTTAACTGACAAGAAAGATGCATACATCATTGTTAATCTGGTTTCACTTTTGTGTCAACTAATTAAAGCGTTTAAAACACAATTAGCGTTTCATTTAGTATTCAATGTCAATTACATGTATTTCAATGTAAGCAAAACATTTCTAATAAACGATTAACATAGCACGATGTCTTCAAAGCAAACAAATTTTTTTTTATTTTTAAATAATTAAATATGAAAAAAGAATCAAAGGTATCGGTATCAAGACGTTATTTTCTTTTAAAAATATGAATGGTTTAAGAGGTCAGATACTCTTTGAATGGTTTAAGAGGTCAGATACTCTTTGAATGGTTTAAGAGGTCAGATACTCTTTGAATGGTTTAAGAGGTAGGATAATCTTTGAATGGTTTAAGAGGTCAGATACTCTTTGAATGGTTTAAGAGGTCAGATAATCTTTGAATGGTTTAAGAGGTCAGATACTCTTTGAATGGTTTAAGAGGTCAGATACTCTTTGAATGGTTTAAGAGGTAGGATAATCTTTGAATGGTTTAAGATGTCAGATACTCTTTGAATGGTTTAAGAGGTCAGATACTCTTTGAATGGTTTAAGAGGTCAGATAATCTTTGAATGGTTTAAGAGGTCAGATACTCTTTGAATGGTTTAAGAGGTCAGATAATCTTTGAATGGTTTAAGAGGTAGGATAATCTTTGAATGGTTTAAGAGGTCAGATACTCTTTGAATGGTTTAAGAGGTCAGATACTCTTTGAATGGTTTAAGAGGTAGGATAATCTTTGAATGGTTTAAGAGGTCAGATACTCTTTGAATGGTTTAAGAGGTCAGATACTCTTTGAATGGTTTAAGAGGTCAGATACTCTTTGAATGGTTTAAGAGGTAGGATAATCTTTGAATGGTTTAAGAGGTCAGATACTCTTTGAATGGTTTAAGAGGTCAGATACTCTTTGAATGGTTTAAGAGGTAGGATAATCTTTGAATGGTTTAAGAGGTCAGATACTCTTTGAATGGTTTAAGAGGTCAGATACTCTTTGAATGGTTTAAGAGGTCAGATAATCTTTGAATGGTTTAAGAGGTAGGATAATCTTTGAATGGTTTAAGAGGTCAGATACTCTTTGAATGGTTTAAGAGGTAGGATAATCTTTGAATGGTTTAAGAGGTCAGATACTCTTTGAATGGTTTAAGAGGTCAGATACTCTTTGAATGGTTTAAGAGGTCAGATAATCTTTGAATGGTTTAAGAGGTCAGATAATCTTTGAATGGTTTAAGAGTTCAGATAATCTTTGAATGGTTTAAGAGTTCAGATAATCTTTGAATGGTTTAAGAGTTCAGATACTCTTTGACTTGTTAGCTGCGCACCATTTGTTAGCTGCGCACCATTTGTTAGCTGCGTACCATTTGCAGACATAAAATAATAATAAACCCACTTTTTCATAAGTAGTTCAAAACACACAATCAACATGACATCAAAATAATAATAATAAATTAATGAGAAGAAGCGACGCTTGGAATTTTTTTTTCATTCTTCACAAATTAATATACAGTCTCCGCGCAAAAAATTAAATTTCTTAAAAGTTTCATGTCTCGAATGAAATAATCAATGTTTCAGTTAATTTTATAATTTTTTGTCTTGTACAAATTGAAATAGCTAAAGATGTAAAGGCATTTGAAATACAAAGCCAAAAGATGTTACATTATGAGATATTGCCAGTGGCGTAGCGAAGGGAGGGCGGGGGTGCAAATGCCCCGGGCGGCACATTGCCAGGGGCGGCAAATTCCTAGTAGTTTTTATATACTTTCTAACAATGAACATTTTATAAGAAATTTGAGCTTTTTGATCGAAATAAAAGAAATAAAGGAACTACCATAAAGCATGTGAAAATTTCAACTGCCAAAACTTCATATACTTCTGATATTAATGCTACTGTACTGAAAAACCAGAGCCTGATATGGTATCAAGTTAATTGATTCTTAAAACTGTCAGCAAATTTACTGTACCCTATCGCTTATAAATATTATTTATGTTACAATCGAATTCTCCGAGCGGCACATTGTTTGAGGGGGCGGAAAATACCTCGTTGTCAATAAGCTTCTAAAATAATAACGTTAAAATAAAGTTTAATAAAAGAAAAGAAAAGCCAAGATAACAAAAAATTTAACTATAGTAAAAGACGCGAATTTTTCTAATGCCAAAGTTTCAAACTTCTATTCTTCTATTAATCTAAAGACTTCTGATACTAATGAACTGAACAATCTAGGGGCTGAAGTAGTGTACGAACATGACAATTATGTGCTTGTACATATAATTGATTTTAATTGTTGGCGTAATTATATGGTTTATTCTTTAAAAGCAGCACTATTTTAATTTTAATGTCTTTATTTTTTTGAAAAGTAATAAATAAAATTGCCTACCTAATGGAATTAAAACATTGCACACATAAATAACAAAAGTAGCAACTCATGAACAAGTACTCAACATTAACAATTTTTTTGCAATGGGAAAGAATAAAAAATTAGATAAAAGAATAGAGAACACAAAAAAAAAGTTTTTAAATACAAAAAAACAAAGTGACTTTTTGCGGTCACAGAGAGGACAAATGACACTGTTGAAAATAAAGACAATATTCTGGAACCAATGCATATGCTTGCAAATTGCAACCGAGCACTCCAAGAACATCGTTTTAAAAAGGGTAAAAGTGTCATCTCAAATTCAAACTGAGCTCATAGCAATTTTATGAGATACAGTTCCCGAAAAATAATCTTTCTTCAGAAACAAGATATCAAATATTGTTCCATTGTATTCGATAGCTTTTCATATATTTGACATAAGGATCAAACAAGTCCAGTTGTGTGATATGTAAATATTGAACATAAAAAAGTAGACATTTTGGAATCTTTTAAAGATTTCATTAAAGCAAAATTGAATCTGCCTTTGACATTTATGAAATTAATTTATATAAATAATGATCTTAAAATAATGGACTGCATTTGCCAAACATGTGTTAATACTTCATCATGGCTGGAAAGTATACAGGAGTTCAAGAACGAAGCAGTACATTAAATGTCAATGTCAAATCTTGCTCTAAAAGTTCATTAAACCTAATTTGTTTAGATGATACTCCTACTGAAACGAACTCTCTAACTATTTTATTACACTAGAACTTTGTTACGCATTCTTTTCCATGTCCATACACCGTTTGGAATAATCTAATTGCTTCCTAAAGGAAGGCATTAAACAGACTTCAGAATACAAAATAATGAATATCCCATGTAGCCATTTCGAGGTTATTTTTAAGCTATAGAAGAACTGATAGATGCAGACAAAAAGATCAACACACGAACAGACGCTGGAACTTCGCAAGTCACAATGAAATCTTTTTTTCTACTTTATATCAAAGAAGCCAGGAAATTATTTACAAAGTATAGTGTTAAAAATGCTAAGAAGAGGCTTCTCACATAGAAACTAATGGAATACTTAAAGGATGTTTTGACATTTAATAAAATTTTATGTGGAGACCTCATTCTTTTAATCGAATCTTCTAATCAAAGAACGAGAGAGCAAATATTTGGTGATCGAAGCGAATATGAATCCATGCTGTGAAGAAAAACAGTTGAAAAAAAATTGTATTCTTCATATCATGAGATTACTGTAGAAATTCGTGTGAGTTTTTCGGAGTTATATCGAATTTAGAAAACACAATTTGATTTTCGTACACCAGCTAATATACTTGACTTTGACATTTTTTCTTCAAATTAGACTATTAGAGTGTTCAAAATATCTCACATGTCATTGTCAAGCAATGAATATTTTAACCCAAGGGTAAAAAAAAATTTGATGAATTCAAGACCAGTTAATTTATTCAAGTTTATTAAGATATTGAGGATTGAAGTTACCCTGCCTAAAATAATATAGTTAATTCGAACATTGCTTACAAATATCTTAAATAATGCAAGGTGTAAAGATAGCTTCCCTAAAATTAATTTATTAAAAAATTAATTACGATCTATAAAGAAAACAAAAAGATTATCTAATCTACAGCTTTTTTAGCTATTGAGCATGGCATGGCTGAAATTATTGATACATAAAAGATTGTGCAATGAGGAAAAACATAAAATCTGTTAATCTGACACCAAAATTCATTGTTTATTTTTATCGGCAGTTATCCCACATAACGAGCACTCGGTGACACGAATGTTTTCATTCAAGACAGGGTTGTCCAAACTATTTTTTGAAAAGAAGGTCACATTGGATGTAGAAAATATTTTGGGCCCAGATAAAGACAATAAACAATAATGACATACGTCAGTAAATCGAGACTAAGTTACGGGCTTCTAAATGGTACGATTGGTTTTTATTTGTAATTTGTAAGTGATATTCAAAGTTTTTTGTGTTTTTTGTTTTTTTTTGGGGGGGGGGAGGGGGTGGGGGATATCATCGTGAATTCCATCATTAGAAATTACTGAAATTGAATAACAAATGGCAATTTATAAAATAAAGTTGTTGTTTTTCAAAATACATACCTTACAATAAATAAAGTGTGATGACATCTAACTAGCGTCAAAGGTGTTGTGTAAAAACAAATTGTCATGTAAAACTGTCTAAAAATTATTAGTACAACGAAACCATTTTCATTTCCTTTTCCAAGTTGGTAAAACAAAATAACAATACTACGTCCAGGCCCGGACTTAAGAGACCCAGGGCCCCTAGGCACTTCGCATTTTGGGCCCTCCAACCATCTTGAAGCTTTTTGATAATGCAAGCCAGGCTTTCGAGCCTATGTAAAGATTCCACCACATGGGCCCCTAAGCAGGCTGGGGCCCTAGGCCAGGGCCTTGTAGGCCTAGGCAGAAATCCGACCCTGACTACGTCCTCACTTTTTTACCATCAAAGTTGGTTCACACAACGGAACATAACCTCATCTGCTTTTGTTATCAATATTTAAGTTGGTAAACCAAAAAATCATCAATCTTACCATCATTTGACATCAACGTATTTTGTACTCAAAACACCAAACAATTTCGATTTTTCTTTTCATTGTAATTTCATCGTTACAGAAAAAATCCACCAGTCAATTTATTATTGGAAATGAGACGTAGACCAGTTAAAATTTAAAAGTGGGCCGTATCTGGCCCGCGGGCGGGACTTTAGACACCTCTGGCTTAAGGAACTTAAAATAAATAATTCTTATGAAGAAAATAAAAATAAATAATATTAGTTCAGTAAAATTAGAGGTAATAAAAATTAGAAGTGTTATAGCAATCAGAATGAGGATTGGTCAGTGTCGAATTCTTCATATCTGATTTTACTTCGTGACCATAGGAAGCTTCATTTTATAGCCTACGCCTACATACATTTTAATTTGACCTGCTATATTTAAGCTAAATTCTTCTATTCAATCGTGTGTGTTTTGAAAGAACAATGAACTCAATTAATTGAAATACTATTTACATAATGTTTTTATCTTTATTATTATTAAACCAAGTAATAAAAACTCTAATGAGTATTTAAACGCATTTTCCAACAGAATTTCTAATTATTTTTTTATTCAAGGGAAATCATTCTACATTACAGTAAAAGTCATTTCAAATCAATAATTCTGAAACTAAACAATTGATATCTAAATATTGCTGGCTAAAATTACGGAAGTCGAACGAAAAGAGATTTTTCAAAAATTCCTTCTCCATCATTTTTCTAAATATTATTAGCTATCGTTTGGCGTTTGTTTCAATCCGATAGATGTCATGGTTGGCCAGAAATTGACAAAGTACTGATATTTTTTCGTTTTTTAAATTTTTATTTTCCAGGAAATCCAGTAAATCTTTTCGGTAATTATTTTGGCCCGTGCAAATCCTTAGGACCTCCTTAACATATTTACAAAGACCCGAACCATCTGTCTGGTAAGGTTCAGGAGTAGTTGCTTGTGCAAGCTAGAACATACAGGACAGACATTTCAAATATATATACGCAATTTTTCCCATGGGAAGTTGCGTTAAAAATTATTTGTCCGTGAAGATAAATAATTCTTGAGAACCACTTTGTCTATTAATTCAATATTGGTTACGCTAGTGCTTCTCAAACTTTTTAGTTTGGCGGACCAGGAGGAATTTTCTCATTGCACAGGAGAGCGGTGCACTATTTTCTCCGTACGGACGTAGTAGCGAAATGTATTTTATTTTATTTTATTTGTTTCATTTTATGTGCTTATTGAAGAAAAATAATATATTCTATAGGGTTAGTATTAATTGTTTCAAATGGAGGATTATAAAAATAAATAAATGTTTCTGTTCTTTCTTGATAACTTCTGCGGACCGGCGGGGATGGCCCAAGGACCGACACCAGTCCACGGAGCACCACTTTGAGTAGCACTGCGGTACACTGTAATAAACACTCTAAGGGGGCGCGAGATTTCACTCAGTAATGATTAGAGAATAAAATTTCTCAAACCACTTCAAGGAAAGGGCCTTGCATTCAATGAAATACATGCCATGAAAGGCAGACACGTATAGAAAAGAGAGATTACGGCTCCATGACTGTATCAGTCAAATTAAACGTTCTTCATTTGCACCTCAATACAATGTACACAGTATACATCTGGCCAGTCAACAGTGAAATTAAAATAAAAGTTAGAGCACATGATTGCTGTAGAGTACTGTAGACTGTAGACGAAGAGAGCCAGCGGGTTGTACAGAAGATGTTTACAGTAGTTTGTACTATCAAAGGATGACCTTGAGGTGGATAGCACGCAATACCACAGTGAACCTTAAGTACTAAAAGACTGACATTGTGCACTGGGTTTTTTGTATGAGGGTGTAGGTGTGGGGGAGGGGGCGTGTGTAAGGCACGGATATGTGGCGTAGTCAACAGACTGGGGGTGGTAAACGTGTCATTCCTTCCGTATTGAGGGGGAGAATTAATAATAGATTAAATCGGTCTCAAAAATTAAGGTCTGGATTGTGGAGGTGGTTGTAGCGTACCGTGACGGAAGGGGGGGGGCTAGACGTGTAATGAGGGCAGAGAGGAGTGGACAATATTAGTGACACTGGCAGGAAATAACGGCAGACGATGTGGAAGGAGATGTTAGTGTAGAAGATGTGGAAGGAGATGTTAATGTAGAAGATGTGGAAGGAGATGTTAGTGTATAAAAGATGTGGAAGGAGATGTTAGTGTATAAAAGATGTGGAAGGAGATGTTAGTGTAGAAGATGTGGAAGGAGATGGTGTAGAAGATGTGGAAGTAGATGGTGTAGAAGATGGGGAAGGAGATGTTAGTGTAGAAGATGTGGAAGGTGATGGTGTAGAAGATGTGGAAGGAGATGTTAGTGTATATCAGATGTGGAAGGAGATGGTGTAGAAGATGTGGAAGGAGATGGTGTAGAAGATGTGGAAGGAGATGTTAGTGTATAGAAGATGTGGAAGGACATGTTAGTGTAGAATATGTGGAAGGAGATGTTAGTGTATAGAAGATGTGGAAGGAGATGTTAGTGTAGAAGATGTGGAAGGAGATGTTAGTGTAGAAGATGTGGAAGGAGATGTAAGTGTAGAAGATGTGGAAGGAGATGTTAGTGTAGAAGATGTGGAGGGAGATGGTGGTATAGACTTAAGATGGAGATGGTGGTATAGATTAAAGATAGAGATGGTGGTATAGATTAAAGATAGAGATGTTTGTATAGATTTAAGAAATTGTATAGATTTAATATACAGTTTGTTGCATAGATTTAATATATAGGTTATATAGATTTAGATAACGGTGGTTGTATTTAAGATAGATGAGGTAGTATAGATTTAAGATACAGGAGGTTATAAAGATTTAAGATAGATGAGGTTGTATAGATTTAAGATAGAGGAGGTTGTATAGATTTAAGATAGAGGAGGTTGTATAGATTTAAGATAGAGGAGGTTGTATAGATTTAAGATAGAGGAGGTTGTATAGATTTAAGATAGAGGAGGTTGTATAGATTTAAGATAGAGGAGGTTGTATAGATTTAAGATAGAGGAGGTTGTATAGATTTAAGATAGAGGAGGTTGCATAGATTTAAGATAGAGGAGGTTGTATAGATTTAAGATAGAGGAGGTTGTATAGATTTAAGATAGAGGAGGTTGTATAGATTTAAGATAGAGGAGGTTGTATAGATTTAAGATAGAGGAGGTTGTATAGATTTAAGATAGAGGAGGTTGTATAGATTTAAGATAGAGGAGGTTGTATAGATTTAAGATAGAGGAGGTTGTATAGATTTAAGATAGAGGAAGTTGTATAGATTTAAGATAGAGGAGGTTGTATAGATTTAAGATAGAGGAGGTTGTATAGATTTAAGATAGAGGAGGTTGTATAGATTTAAGATAGAGGAGGTTGTATAGATTTAAGATAGAGGAGGTTGTATAGATTAAAGATAGAGGAGGTTGTATAGATTTAAGATAGAGGAGGTTGTATAGATTTAAGATAGAGGAGGTTGTATAGATTTAAGATAGAGGAGGTTGTATAGATTTAAGATAGAGGAAGTTGTATAGATTTAAGATAGAGGAGGTTGTATAGATTTAAGATAGAGGAGGTTGTATAGATTTAAGATAGAGGAGGTTGTATAGATTTAAGATAGAGGAGGTTGTATAGATTTAAGATAGAGGAGGTTGTATAGATTAAAGATAGAGGAGGTTGTATAGATTTAAGATAGAGGAGGTTGTATAGATTTAAGATAGAGGAGGTTGTATAGATTTAAGATAGAGGAGGTTGTATAGATTTAAGATAGAGGAGGTTGTATAGATTAAAGATAGAGGAGGTTGTATAGATTTAAGATAGAGGAGGTTGTATAGATTTAAGATAGAGGAGGTTGTATAGATTTAAGATAGAGGAGGTTGTATAGATTTAAGATAGAGGAGGTTGTATAGATTTAAGATAGAGGAGGTTGTATAGATTAAAGATTACGGATAAGTTGTTTAAACGATCAGAAGATTTGGTGGATATAGGTAAAGTCACTTGTGTGTGGGTGTGTGTGTGTGTGTGTGTGTGTGTGTGTGTGTGTGTGTGTGTGTGTGTGTGTGTGTGTGTGTGTATGTGTTTGTGCGTGTGTTGCTACTATGGAGAATATGACTCATTTACTACAGCCACAAATGGGTCAATTTGACATTTTTTAAGATTTATTGGGACATAGTACTTAGGGCCTCTTTGTCTCTAGACCACTTTAAGAACTATATGCCAGCCATTAAGCACGGTGCACATCTAAGGTCACTGCGATGATAAGCAACCCGAAGAGCATTTTAATATTGTGTCTATTCTCTTTCTCTCTCACTCTCGTTCGTTTTTTTTTGTCCGTCAGTCCATATGTGCGATCTGTCTCTCTAACGGTTCATCACCCTCTATGTCATAGATTCTCTCGGTAATTCTCTCTCTCTCTCTCTCTCTCTCTCTCTCTCTCTCTCTCTCTCTTTGCGCTCAGCGTCTCTCTTTTTGTCTCTCTTCCTCTTTCTGATCGACTCCATATTTAAAAATTTTTACATCCGCTGTTCATCAATTATTTATAGATCGTTCACAGTTCATAAACTCACTAATGACGTTTATACATACACTAATGACGTTCATACACTCACTAATGACATTCATACATTCACTAATGACGTTCATACATTCACTAATTACGTTCATACACTCACTAATGACGTTCATACACTCACTAATGACGTTCATCCATTCACTAATGACGTTCATACATTCACTAATGACGTTCATACATTCACTAATGACGTTCATACATTCACTAATGACGTTCATACATTCACTAATGACGTTCATACATTCACTAATGACGTTCATACACTCACTAATGACGTTCATACATTCACTAATGACGTTCATACACTCACTAATGACGTTCATACATTCACTAATGACGTTCATACATTCACTAATGACGTTCATACATTCACTAATGACGTTCATACATTCACTAATGACGTTCATACACTCACTAATGACGTTCATACATTCACTAATGACGTTCATACATTCACTAATGACGTTCATACATTCACTAATGACGTTCATACATTCACTAATGACGTTCATACATTCACTAATGACGTTCATACATTCACTAATGACGTTCATACATTCACTAATGACGTTCATACATTCACTAATGACGTTCATACATTCACTAATGACGTTCATACACTCACTAATGACGTTCATACACTCACTAATGACGTTCATACATTCACTAATGACGTTCATACACTCACTAATGACGTTCATACATTCACTAATGACGTTCATACATTCACTAATGACGTTCATACATTCACTAATGACGTTCATACATTCACTAATGACGTTCATACACTCACTAATGACGTTCATACATTCACTAATGACGTTCATACACTCACTAATGACGTTCATACATTCACTAATGACGTTCATACACTCACTAATGACGTTCATACATTCACTAATGACGTTCATACATTCACTAATGACGTTCATACATTCACTAATGACGTTCATACATTCACTAATGACGTTCATACATTCACTAATGACGTTCATACATTCACTAATGACGCTCATACATTCACTAATGACGTTCATACATTCACTAATGACGTTCATACATTCACTAATGACGTTCATACACTCACTAATGACGTTCATACACTCACTAATGACGTTCATACATTCACTAATGACGTTCATACATTCACTAATGACGTTCATACATTCACTAATGACGTTCATACATTCACTAATGACGTTCATACATTCACTAATGACGTTCATACACTCACTAATGACGTTCATACATTCACTAATGACGTTCATACATTCAACAATGACGTACATACATTCACTAATGACGCTCATACATTCACTAATGACGTTCATACACTCACTAATGACGTTCATACACTCACTAATGACGTTCATACACTCACTAATGACGTTCATACACTCACTAATGACGTTCATACACTAACTAATGACGTTCATACACTCACTAATGACGTTCATACATTCACTAATGACGTTCATACATTCACTAATGACGTTCATACACTCACTAATGATGTTCATACACTCCCTTATGACGTTCATACACTCACTAATGACGTTCATACATTCACTAATGACGTTCATACATTCACTAATGACGTTCATACATTCACTAATGACGTTCATACATTCACTAATGACGTTCATACATTCACTAATTACGTTCATACATTCACTAATGACGTTCATTCACTCACTAATGACGTTCATACACTCACTAATGACGTTCATACACTCACTAATGACGTTCATACACTCACTAATGACGTTCATACACTCACTAATGACGTTCATACATTCACTAATGACGTTCATTCACTCACTAATGACGTTCATACATTCACTAATTACGTTCATACACTCACTAATGACGTTCATACATTCACTAATGACGTTCATACATTCACTAATGACGTTCATACACTCACTAATGACGTTCATACACTCACTAATGACGTTCATACACTCACTAATGACGTTCATACACTCACTAATGACGTTCATACATTCACTAATGACGTTCATACATTCACTAATGACGTATGTACATTCACTAATGACGTTCATACATTCACTAATGACGTATGTACATTCACTAATGTCGTTCATACACTCACTAATGACGTTCATACACTCACTAATGACGTTCATACACTCACTAATGACGTTCATACATTCACTAATGACGTTCATACACTCACTAATGACGTTCATACACTCACTAATGACGTTCATACATTCACTAATGACGTTCATACACTCACTAATGACGTTCATACATTCACTAATTACGTTCATACACTCACTAATGACGTTCATACATTCACTAATGACGTTCATACACTCACTAATGACGTTCATACATTCACTAATGACGTTCATACACTCACTAATGACGTTCATACACTCACTAATGACGTTCATACATTCACTAATGACGTTCATACATTCACTAATGACGTTCATACATTCACTAATGACGTTCATACACTCACTAATGACGTTCATACATTCACTAATGACGTTCATACACTCACTAATGACGTTCATACATTCACTAATGACGTTCATACA
>CALYLW010001068.1:94794-104794 GCA_944989445.1 Ampullaceana balthica
TCTTATCTTATCTGTTTACAGACGCTCCTTCTATACAGAAGATTATTGCGTCCTACGCTTATCTATGGTTTGTGTTTAGTCCTGCATTTTTATCAGAGATTTAAATGTTGATAAAGTGTTGGTTTTCCTGGATTCTTCAGGCAACCCATTCCACGCCCGAATTCCGGACGGGAAGAAGGAAAACTTGTATGTGTTTGTTCTTGCATACGGAATAAGAAAGGTGTTTTTATCCTTATGTCTATCTGAGGGTTGTATTAAGTTATCTTTGTGTTGTATTTCTAAATTAGAATTAATTGCTTTATGTATGATTACTACTTTGCTCTTGGTTCTTCTATCCTCTAGTGTTTCAAGGTTTAATGATTTAACTAATGGTGTTACTCTTGTCAGTTTCGAATATTCTCCAGTAATGAATCTGGCAGCTCTTTTTTGAATTTGTTCTAGTTTATCAATGTTTTCTTTGGTGGATGGGTCCCATACAGAAGATGCATATTCTAGTGCAGGTCTCACCAAAGTGAGGTAGCATTTTAGTTTTATATCTCTATTACATTTGTTAAAGTTCATTTTTATAAAGCCTAAGGTTTTGTTTGATTTTTTAATAACTTCATTGACATGGGGATTCCATGATAGTTTCTCATTTATTAAGACTCCTAAGTATTTTGCATCTTTAGTTTGGGTCAGTTCTTTTCCATGAATGTAATATTTTGAATTTATTTGTTTCTTTTTCTTTGTTACTCTTAACAGTTGACACTTTTCTGGATGGAAAGACATACTCCAGTTAGTTTCCCATTTTATCAATTCATCTAAGTCTTTTTGTAAAATTTTGCTATCTTGTTCTGATTTAATTGTTCTATAGATTATACAATCATCAGCAAATAACCTAACTTTTGTACCTGTTGAGATGTTGTTGGGTAAATCATTTATATAAATTAAAAAGAGTAAGGGACCTAGCACAGTTCCTTGTGGAACTCCTGAGTTAACCTTTATTGGTGCAGATTTAGATCCATTAATTATTACAGTTTGCTCCCTGCCCAAAAGGAAGTCTTGGATCCAGTGATGTAAGGAACCTGAGATTCCAAAGTAGTTAAGTTTTTTAAGTAAACTAAGGTGGTGAACTTTGTCAAATGCTTTTGAGAAGTCTAGTAATATTGTATCTATTTGATCATTTTTGTCCAAGCCTTTTGATAGTTCATCTATTAAACCTATTAATTGTGTTTCACATGATCTGTTTTTTCTAAAGCCGTCTTAAAAGTTGAAAGTAGGTTCATAAGAAACAACAAAAACATGTACGTACTGTAGTATCGACAACTAACAAAAGTTTCAAAAACAACATTTAACCAATAAAATCAACAGGCGCTTAAAGTCAAATAAAGATAATATTAGGGGCCGTCCATAAAGTACGTCACGCTATTTTTGACCCTTTTTAACCCCACCCCCTCCCCCTGTCACAAATCTCGGACCGGACCCCCCCCCCAGAGCCGTCTTTACACCAGTTTGGGCCCCCGGGCAAAGAAATAGTGTTGGGCCCCTCCCACACAGGGATAAAAAATAAATATACATAATATATGTAAATAAACATATTCCCATGGGGCCTCTATGCTCGTGGGCCCCCGGGCAAATGCCCAACGTCACACTTTACAACAAAAATATTGTTTTTTATTAACAAAATAATTAAAATTTAATATAAAACACCGTGACGTCACACATGGCCGAACCCCCCCCCTGTCACAAACTGTCACACTTTCTTACACCCCCTCCTTCTGGAACGTGACGTACTTTATGGACGGCCTCTTACAGAACAGGAACATATGGAGTTTATAGTAGTGTATCAAAGAGAGATTTTCAATCCCAGTTCATTTTTATTCAAAATACTGTGAAGAGTGAACTTAAACGCGCAGCTTTGGATTCGCACCATTTAGGCTCTCTACGATGGTGTAGTGGCAGGGTGTTAGGTTCTTCGTTAGATCTTCAATGTACTTGTCTTGAAATACAGATGTTTGGTACTGAAGGCAGCGGCGAAGCGAGTGATTGGGGAGGGGGAAATGACCCAGGTTTGCACTCTCTGGGGCTGGAAATTTCATCGGGGATTATAAGCTACTAAAAATAAATTAATAAGTGGACCTTGTTATCGAATTAAAGGGAAATTCATGGAAGAAATAAACAAAAGATCCACTCCAAAAATTTTGAAAGTTCATACTGCCAAATCTTCAAACTCCATAATTGATGGATTTATATTGGGAATAATTAATGCTACTAAACTGAAAAAATAAGAGACTGAATTAGTACGAGGTCATGACACTGATGTTCTGGTTCAAGAAATCACTGTACAGTAATTGATTCTTCAAATTTGTCCACCACCACTGTTGTAGAAGCGAAATTAACTTAATCCATTTGGTCTCTGTTCACACACCGTTGGGAAGTTCTCATTGCTTCTACATGGGGCAAAGCTTCAGGAAACCTGATGCTGGACAACAGCAGATACAAAGATAGGTGATAGTGGGCAATGGCAGAAACAAGGATACGTGATAGTTGGCAACATCAGATACAAGGATAAGTGATGGTGGGAAGCATCAGATATAAGGATACTTGATGGTGGGCAGCAGAAGATACAAGATACGTGTTGGTGGGCAATAGCAGATTTAAGGATAAGTGATGATGGGCAACTGGGGGTACAAGGATAAGTGATGGTGGGTAACAGCAGATACAAGGATAAGTGATGGTGGGTAACAGCAGATACAAGGATAAGTGATGGTGGGCAGCAGCAGGTACAGTAAATATACTATAGAGCCCATTTTAAGGTTATTTTGAAAGCTTTATAAAAACTGACGGAGACAGACGAAAACCTGTACTCCATGAGCTCGATGATACCCGAAATTATTTCCAAACAGCAGGTCTCAGTTTACGTCGCAATGCATTAAAGATGGCTTAAATGTGGTGCTCATAGAAAAATGATTTGAATAAATGAATGAATTAGTGGAGATGGAAATGACGATGTGACGTGAAGATTCAGCCTTGTTACATGTTAATGAGCAGTGAAGAGAGTTGTATTTTCATTAAATAAGGTCTCTGTGAAAATTCATGATATGTTTTAGCAGCTACAATTTTTTGGGAAACACATTTGCTTTTCTTATACCAGCGTAACTATTGAACACTGATGAACGTTGCTTCAAATTAAAGCATGTATCTCATAACATTGACAAACTAGAAATATTGTCAAGACCATTTGTTTTATTAAAGTATAGGGACCGTCAATAAATGACGTAACGCGCCTGGGAGGAGGGGGGGTTCATGTATTTGTGATGATGTGTGACGAGTGGGAGGGGGTGTTTTAGAAATTTGACGTCACATAAAAACGCGCAACTTTAAATAAAAGTTCCACTTAAATATTTGATTGCTTGCAATTTACTTAATGACGTTTTAGATGGTTTTACGCCTGTTACGATTTTAGAGTGCAGACTTACACTAAATACATATTTAAATGACAAAAAGTAATTTGAAACGGCTTTAAAGTGGGGGGGGGGTCAAAGCTTTGTTACGTCATATTGGAAGGGGTCTAAGTTTTTGTGACGAGAGGGGTTGGGGGGGTGAAAAATTGGCCAAAATCGCGTGACTTTATTTATGGACGGCCCCTTAATACGCAATTTAAGCATTAAGTTACCTGCCTAATACATAATACTACTTTCAAAATACATTGTCATGTTATAGGGCTACGACATAAACTGTTGGTGTCTAAATTTTTAAAAGCAGGGGATGCTACTCAAAAACTCATTATAATAATTTACAATTTTAGTTACCTCTCTTGATATTTTAAATAAAAATGAGGAAAGATGGCTTTAGAATATAAACAAATGAGGAAAACAGAATTGGATAGCGGGAATTGCAATAAATCCAGAAAATATTTTCAGGTTTCACAAAGTTTAAATAAGAAAAATATTCATTTATTATTTCAGAATGCGACATTATGAAATATTTAATTTTATTTAAATTTAACGACGCTACATGATATTTCTGGTTCAACAGTAAACCATCGTTTAAAAATGAAAAATTGACTCAAATTCTCTTTAATAAAAACTTGAGAATTCATATATACCGGGAAATGTACAGTATCTAAGAACATAATTGAGTATCCAAGACCATGAGTGAGTTTCCAAGACAATGGATCGTTTAAAAAAAACTACATCGCTTTTTATCATATGCTTGCTGATAACCGTTTCGATATATGGCACTCTTACTATATCACTGAGTAACCTAACCTTGCCAAAATCAAAGAGGACAATATTTGTACTAGACAGAAGAACTTCATCTCTCATATTTTTTATATCATATAGAATGGGACTGCAGTGGCGTAGCTAGGGGGGGGGGCGGAGGGGCGGTTCTCCCCGGGCGGCACACATTTAGGGGCGGCATTTGTGGGAATTTGAAAAGTACAACCATTTCCGACAACCACCCTTTTTCTTTTGAAGGGGGAAAACCCGAGTGAAACAAAAACACTCGTACTTTCGAGTCTTAAATAACGGATTAGCACAACATTTGTTTGATTACAGAGTGGATGTTATAACTAAATTAAAACCTTTCAAAAAATTTAATCGCTCCAAAAAGCTATCAATTTGTTTGGAAAATTAAATTAAGCGGTATATGTAACAGATGACGCTTTAATAAGAAAAATACCACAAAAACACATCACCGCTGGGCCGCATAAAATATGCTATTAATATCGCCACGACAGTTTTTGCGGGGAATTTCGAAATTCGCAGAATTATGCGTGAACAAGTACCTACAAGGCATGGTGGTTCAAATATTGTGTTTAACTTGCAAGTTGTAATTTATATTACTGTTTCGGTTTTCAGAAAATTATTGTAAGGTAAGTTATTAAAAATTAATTTTGTTTTTATTTCATTAAAGTAGCACAAATAATTTGTGTTTTTCATTATAATACGGTTATTCATTAAAAATGTTAAGCCTATCCAATTAAAGTAATGTTTAAATAATTTGAATTCGTCTATTTTATGGAAAATATTAAGATTTATGACAAGAATATGAAAATGTTCAAATTTCTCTGTTAATAAACACCACGATAGGCATAAATAATTTTTTAAAGACATACTTTAAAATTTCAAGCGTTTTGGAATAATTGCCATCTGAAGAAGTAACTAGTAAAAGGAGATCAGATGCTGGAATTTTACTCAATTCAATACAATCTTTTTCTTTTCTATGTTATCTCAATTTATGGGAACCCGTCATTGCATGGAACAAAGAGATGTGCTAATAGAAAAAGCTGTTATATCATCCAAACAATTTGTGAAGAGTTGAAGATATCAGCTGAACGCGGAGTTAGAAGGATTTAAAAAAAATGTTTGGGGGAAATTAAGAAGACGTAGTTCTATCTTTAGAACTAGAAGTACAACGAAAAATGTTTTTTATCCATGGATGGAATTATAAAAGAACGCTTTGATCAGTTGCATGTCCTTGCAAGAAAATATTCGTATATAACGCCATGTAACCTACTAAATGAAGCATTTGAACATCAAATAAATTACTTTATTGACCTTGATAAAGAACCATTCAATATTGAAAGAAAAAGTATCCAGGTTTTTATGGCTGTACATACACTACAAGAAGAGGCATTATGTTAGAAAAACGGGGTGAAAAGGCCCCATTGATCGATTAAAATTTATTCAACAGTATATAGATTGGAACATTCTGTACCCAACATGGTAATTTGCTATGAATTTCTTCAAGAATTGCTATCAGTGTCATTAATTGTGAAAGGAGCTCCTCCAAACTGAAGTTGATAAAAAATTATCTTCGTTCCACAATAAGCGATTTAAGACAACAAAATCTTGCAATATTGTCCATAGAACAAGATATTACAAATAATTTAAATTTTGATAGCTTAATACACGATTTGTCTATTATAAAAGTAAATGTATAAATATGTTTACATTCTAACTAATGTATACAATTTCTATGTTTGGTAATGTTTTTGGGGTGTAAATTTGGAATATATTTAGTCTCATGGGGGGGGGGACTTGCGACCTCAGTAACATTCTTGTTGCATTTAAAAAGGTATCTTGTATTTTTATAAATGTATATTTTTAGGTATATCATATTATTATTACTGCTTACATAAATAGGGCATGCAATGGTAAACATGTCCTCCACCTTTACTTCGTTTCAATTACAATTATTTATTCATGTTTATTAATTTATAAAAACTATCATATAAACGACAAAGTGGCCGTACGTAAATGACATCACGCGATTTCGGCTGATTTTTAACCCTTTTCCCCTTCGTCACACGTCGTCACAAAAACTTAGACCCCTTCTTTAATATGACGTCACAAATCGTTGACACCCCCCCCCTTAAAAGCCACAATTCCTATTTGAAAATGAGAATGTTTCAAATCGAATTTTTTTCATTTAAGTATGTTTTTAGTGTAAGGCTGCACTCTAATATCGTAACACGCGTTTTACATAAACGTCATTAAATAAAGTGTCAGTAATCAAACATTCAAGTGGAAATTATATTTAAAGTTTCGCGTTTTGACGTGACGTCAGATTTCTTTAACACACACCCCCTCGTCACAAATGTATGACTCCCCTCCCCCTAGGTGCGTGACGTCATTTATGTACGGCCCCTTAAAAGGGCGGCAAATTTGAGACCACCCCGGGCGGCAAAAGTTCTAGCTACGCCACTGTGGGACTGCAATAAAGTTTTTAATAAAATACAAAATACACAAACAAATTGTGCAATGAAAACAATAAATTTGAGCTTTATTTTTAGACTGACACGATAGTAAACGTTTCGGCTAATGCCTTCATCAGTACAACATAAAATACATTCTTACAATACTTACATAAGTAATAATAACATTCTTAAAACATATTGTATTTTAAAATATTTATGTTAAATAAAAGGAAAGGAAAAACAAAAACAAACATGGACACAGGATATAGGAAAAAGGGGGAAGCATCCAAAGTTACAGTAAAAACCACAACGGGAACAAGATTCTGCAGTTAAGTAAAATTATGAATTTGGTTAATTCCATACGGAGCCAACGTACCAAATCTTTTTATGAGTCTATTTTCCATGTGGATTCTATCATGGGTATTGCTTGCATATAAAATACCACAAATGACAATACATTGTATCAAAATTTCAGATCGATCGACTGTATCGTAATTAAATTAATGCATTTTTAGTTTATCTCTATATAGCATCTGTATCCGTCTGCTATTGTTGACATGCACGTGCCATCGGAGTTCACCCCAGCCATCGATGACCACATACCCGTGTTTACACAAAGGCTGTTCAGTCGCGTTCAGTCTGTAAATGTTTGTTGCGCTGCGTATTATATTGAACACAATCAATGCTTCAATAATCAATAATCAAAAGGAAGCGACAAAACTCACCATAGCATACACTTAGACTAAAAAGATTGAAATAAATAGAGGTAAAAAAAAGATTTAAAAAAAAACACTTTTTTATAAGTGGACTAAAAAGAAGAAAATCATTTTAAACTTATAACTTATAAGTGCAAGTACTTTCGTTTCATATGACCAAAAAACGCGGGGCCGGCTCTTATGAGATTTTAAATGTGCAGTTCACTCATTCTCTCACTTATAGATCTCTCTTTTGCCTTCAAAATTA
Organism: Ampullaceana balthica; assembly: GCA_944989445.1. Classification (NCBI taxonomy): domain Eukaryota; kingdom Metazoa; phylum Mollusca; class Gastropoda; family Lymnaeidae; genus Ampullaceana; species Ampullaceana balthica. The sequence goes on from CALYLW010001068.1 coordinate 102,443, forward strand.
TAAATCTTTAATTCGTATACCAAAGACCCGCCCAACGTTTTTAGTCATATTAAATGAAAGTACTTGAACTTATAAGTTTTTAAATTATTTTCTTCTTTTTAGTCCACTTATAAAAACGTGTTTTTTAAAAATATTTTTTAAAATTGAGTTTATAATTCAAATGAAACCAATGGGATCTGTTTTTAAATCTTTCATCAAATTCACTATATGTCGAGTAACTATTTGTTTCCTTAAAGTTTATGTTGTTTATTCCAATCCTTGTTTTTAAACTTAATTTCTTACACTTTCTGCATGAAAACTGAGTAAAGAAAGCTGTAGTAAAGAAATCTATAGCAAAAATACTCAATCTAATTTCAAATTAATCACATTTAACCATTACAAAATTTGACTAGTTCTTTTAATTTATTACTTATTGATGTAGTTTGGCATCCGTCAATATATAGAGATCAATATCAATAGCTTCTGATAAGTGAAACCCTGAGCTAGTGACACTACCCCGATCTAGTGACACCCTGATTTAGTGACACCCTAATCTAGTGACACCCTGATTTAGTGGCACCCTGATCTAGTGACACCCTGATCTAGTGGCACCCTGATCTAGTGACTCTCTGATCTAGTGACACTCTGATCTAGTGGCACCCTGATCTAGAGACACCCTAATCTTATGGCACCCTGATCTAGTGACACCCTGATCTAATGGCACCCTGACCTAGTGAGTGACACCCTGACCTAGTGACACCCTGATATAATGACACCCGGATCTAGTCACACTCTGATCTAGTGACAGCCTGATATAATGACACCCTGATATAATGACACCCTGATCTAGTGACACCATGATATAATGACACCCTGATCTAGTGATACCTTAATTGAGTGACATCCTGTTCTAGTTACACCTTGATCTAGTGACACCCTCATCTAGTGACACCCTGATCCTGTGACACACTGATCTAGTGACACCCTGATCCCGTGACACCCTGATCTAGTGACACCCTGATCTAGTGACACCCTGATCTAGTGACACCCTGATCTAGTGACACCCTGATCTAGTGGCACACGGATCTAGTGACACCCTGATCTAGTGTCACTCTGATCTAGTGACACCCTGCTCTAGTGACACCCTGATCTAGTGACACCCTGATCTAGTGAAACCCTGATCTAGTGACACTCTGATCTAGTGACACCCTGATATAATGACACCCTGATCTAAAAACACCTTATTTGGGTGACATCCTGTTCTAGTTACACCTTGATCTAGTGACACCCTGATCCTTTGACACCCTGATTTTGTGACACCCTGATCTAGTGACACCCTGATCTTGTGACACCCTGATCTAGTGACACCCTGATCTTGTGACACCTTGATCTAGTGAAACCTTGATCCTGTGACACCCTGATACTGTGACACCCTGATCTAGTGACACCCTGATAAAATGACACCCTTATGTAGTGACACCCTGCTCTAGTTACACCCTGATCTAATGACACCCTGATCAAATGACACCCTGATCTAATTGCACCCTGATCTAATGACACCCTGATGTAGTGACACCCTGATGTAGTGACACCCTGATGTAGTGACACCCTGATCTAGTGACACCCTGATCTAGTGACACCCTGATCCTGTGACACCTTGATCTAGTGAAACCCTGATCCTGTGACACCCTGATCCTGTGACACCCTGATCTAGTCACACCCTGATAAAATGACACCCTGATGTAATGACACCCTGATCTAATGGCACGCTGATCTAATGACACCCTGATGTAGTGACACCCTGATGTAGTGACACCCTGATCTAGTGACACCCTCATCTAGTGACACCCTGATCCTGTGACACCCCGATCTAGTGACACCCTGATCCTGTGACACCATGATCTAGTGACACCTTATCTAGTGACACCCTGATCCTGTGACCCTGATCGAGTGACACCCTGATCTAGTGTCATTCTGATCTAGTGACACCCTGCTCTAGTGACACCCTGCTCTAGTGAAACCCTGATCTAGTGACACCCTGATCGAGTGACACTCTGATCTAGTGACACCCTGATCTAGTGACACCCTGATCGAGTGACACTCTGATCTAGTGACACCCTGATCTAGAGACACCTTGATCTAGTGACACCCTGATCTAGTGACACCCTGATCTAGTGACACCTTGATCTAGTGACACCCTGATCTAATGACACCTTGATCTGGTGACACCCTGATGTAGGGATACCCGGATCTAGTGACACCTTGATCTAGTGACACCCTGATCTAGGGACACCCTGATCTAATGACACCCTGATCTAGTGACACCCTGATCTAATGACACCCTGATCTAGTGACACCCTGATCTAATGACAC
>CALYLW010001068.1:109794-298095 GCA_944989445.1 Ampullaceana balthica
TGGCAAGTGATGCAGCTAACTACATGTAGTGTTAGGTACCCATTCGGAGCGGGGTGACTCAGGGACGCCCTGGGCCCCGGGAACAAACCCTTGCCTTCACACGGATTCGAACCCGTGACCATCGGTACGACAGTCCAGTGCGCTGCCACCGCGTCCCCCCGCGTTTCAATGGATAATTTGACGACAGCTCGATTGTTTTCTATTGGCCATATATTATCGTGGCTATAATGTATTAGCAGCAACACATCTTCTATCAAAGGCAATCCTGAAATCAATAACCAATTACATTCGTTTCCGATACATTCTTCAGGACCTGTGTTAGGCAGAGGGGTGGAGGGTCCAGTCTTATCCACAGAGAATGTTAGATATCGGGATGTTTTTATCCATAGAAAAACCGAGTTAGCCGGTGCTTGTTTTACCCAAAAGGAAACCGTGTTCTCCACAGGGATATGTGTTTACATTTGTGTCTGTGTTAGCCATGGGATACTTCATTTGTGTCTGTGTTAGCCATGGAATACTTCATTTGTCTTCTTCTGACCTTCATTTAATGCCAATAATTCTTCTTTTCGTTTCTCTGTTTTTCTAAAATCTCCACCTTAATAGATTTCTTTGGTGTAGTAAGTAATATATAATGAACATTTAATTTAAATACTTGTGTTTATTGAGTTGTTATGATGAAGACATTATCTGAAATGTTTGATATATATATATATATATATATATATATATATATATAAATATATATATATATATATATATATTCCATTACAGAAGCTTAATTTTACACGCTTTTATTTAACTCACACTGTTTGTATGTTGTATCCGTCAAATCTTGCAACGTAAAATTAAACAACTTCTGATGGTCCTAGAGATCTCAAAATTTTATCACAGATAGAGCTTGGTTGACAATGCATTGTATCAAAATTTCAGATCGATCGAATGTACCGTAATTAAATAAATGCATTTTTAGTTTATCCTTCTATATAATCTGTAAATCCGTGATATTCTTGACTTTCACGTGAATGTCACCAGAGTTCACAACCAGCCATGGATGACGACATTCCAGGTGTTAAACAGTTCAGTAATTCGAAACTAAATCTAAATTGACATGATAACACAAGAGGAACAACTGGTATTTGTGTAGCCTAGTTGGCCGAATTGTTAGCTTAATGGATTTTCGACCTGGAGGTACTGGGTTCAATTTTTAATTGGGGGGAAACTGTTTTGTTTTTAAATACATAAATTTGTAATTAATAATCTATCTTTTTACCACTATCACTCACATTTAAGTTATAGACAACGAATTTTGACTAATTAAATTGAATTGATTATGTCAAAAAATTGATTAAAAAAATTGTGTTACTAAAAAGTAGAAAATAAAATATTTTAAAAATCTTTTTTTAAAAGCACACACTTTTATTTACATATAGAAAGTGCACTAAAAAGAAGAACATAAAAATGTTCAATCCGTGAACCTATCGACTGCACATAAAGCGTGGGGCCCTCATCACAACTCGCTATCATGTACAAAGCTGCGAAACATAAATACAAATTTATATGAATATTAATAAACATTAAAAGTTTCACAACTTTGATCATATACATGCTACTATCATATTAATTAGAAAAATCTATCTATAATCAAAAGAGTTGTGATGGGCGCCCCACGCTTTTATGTGCAGTCGATAGGTTCACGGATCGAAAAAAAATTATTTTCTTCTTTTTAGTGCACTTTCTATATGTAAATAAAAGCGTGTACTTTAAAAAAAAAGATTTTTTAAATATTTTATTTAATGTTTTAATCACATTTCGTTTGTGCAACTTGTACTAATTGATATTTTACAGATGGTGTAGCAATAGAGATGTAACGTTTGACATTGTTATCATTATTCATTAGGTTTTACAGATGTGGTAGCCAAACCAATATAATGTATGCCACCATACACATGGTGATTCATATGTGTAGTAGCAATACACATATGAAATGGGGTATATTTAGTCATCATTTTCGCATAAGATGTGACAAACGAAGTAGCAACACCAGTAAAAGATTTTGCGTAAAATAAGATATCAACATCAGTTGAAATTGTGCTGAAATATGAACGTAATTTGTGGCACATGTGGTTAAAAGATATAAAAAAGATGTGCTAAAACTATTAGATGTTTGTGCTGTAACCATTAGGTTGTTGTTTGTTTGTTTGTTGGTTTTTTGTTGTTGTTTGTTTGTGTTTTTTTCTCTCAGAACCTGTGTTGAAAGTTTAGAGCCATTGTCGTCTGTATCGTAAAACGTCATTACGAGACACAGTGGCGATAAACAAGGGGAAAAAACTCTTGATTTCATGGCCCAAAATGTCAAGCAGTCGATTCCCTTGCCGTCGCTTAAACTGTTGTTTCCATTTAGAATAAAGGTCGAGTTAGTCTTAATGGCTCTCTATCTGAGTTGTCATACGTTCTGCCCTTCACCTAGTTCTTTAAGACAAGTTAACCTGTACGTGGAGTTACATTATTCCTGGGGATATTGTCAGAAAAAAGTCGTTTTGTCCCATTCCATCAAATGAAAGAAATACTCAGATTGTGTGGGTGTTCAGCGTTTTAATCTGAGACGTTTATAATGACATTATTGGGACACGAACAAGGTCCATTGAATTCTCGACAGGGTTCGTTAAATTTTATGAATTTCAAAAGTAGACATTCAAACATTCGGCGTTCAGTTTTTGGAATGTATTTGTCTTATTAACATTTTTTATATGAAAGTTATATATTTGAGAACCTGTTTTGGATTCTATATTGCCACTGCAAGTTAACACACAGTTCCAGAATGTCATCACGCTTTGGCTAAAACTAATTCTTAACTGCAAACCATGTTCTGCCATCGAATAGAATTGCAAAAAGTTTATAAGAGCTACACTACTGTAACATAACATATGATAATTTTAACCAAAATTAGAACCAAATATTGAAAACTCAGGAACGGGGAAAAAACCGTCCTTGTCAACTACTGGATCATTCCGTCCCTGTCAACCACTGGGATTATTCCGTCTTGGTCAACCACTGGGATTATTCATGGGATTATTCCGTCTTGGTCAACCACTGGGATTATTCCATCATGGTCAACCACTGGGATTATTCCGTCTTGGTCAACCACTGAGATTTTTAATGGGATTATTCCGTCTTGGTCAAACACTGGGATTATTAATGGGATTATTCCGTCTTGGTCAAACACTAGCATAATTTCATACCGGTCAACCAATACAATTATACCGTTCAACCAATACAATTATACCGTTCTGGTCAAACACCGAATGTATTAGGTCTCGGCCAACCACTGAGATTATGGCGTCTTGGTCAACCACTGAGATTATAGCGTCATGGTATAATCCACTGGATCATTCCACCCAAAGCTGAGCAACTCATAACCTAAAAACATTTGTCAGAAATTATGGCCGTGTTGAATAGGTCCTCTGTACGACATTCTATTTCATTGAAATGGCATAGTGAATAGTGTTTCTATTTTTCGTAAACAAAGTTTTTCAATAACTTTGCTGTTTGAGAGGTTAGTCATGGCAAACCATTAAAAGAATTTGAAAATGTAATTAGAAGTTATTTATTTTACGATGATAATCTAATCATTTGAGTCAATTGTGTAGATCAACCAGACAGAACCGCCAATGTTGTTTGAAAAATTTATCTAAGTCAAAAATGAAATTTTAGCTAGAAGTAAGCGATTTCTAATTACATCTTTTTACACACGCCTAGTCCTTCAAATGACGCCGTTTGTATAGAAACAACTTCTTCACGTTATCATTGAATAACACATATAAGAATTGTTCACAACTTCTTCATGAGGAGAAATGCCACCGAGGAAAATCGAAAACGCTGTTATCTAGAGCTGAAGTGATCCAGATTGCACATTGACATTATGTAATGTTGTACAAAACTGCCGCCTTCAAAAGACGGGAGTACAAATTTCCAAGAAGCGGACTATTCATACTGCACATCAGTACAAGTCATGCTTGCAAAATAAGAACTTTGTACTGTGACCTATCAATGAGAGAAAACTTCATTATGTTTGATATCGATGTTCTCTAATTATTGGTTTTCTTCCCCAAGGGCAAACATATGTTTTAAGTGGTATTATCATCATTTTAAAGTTGACGCTGATTTCTTTTCAGCATCGCTGACGACCATGAAAGTATAACATGCAACTTTGACAACGTGCTTTGTTCTGAACTTTTCTTTAAAATCTCTTTAGATTCTCTCCCATGTTTTTATCGTCTTTTCATTCCTCAAAGTCTGAAGTAAACTCTTCCATCACGCAGGCGCAATCGATTCAAGAGAGCGCTCTCCACACCGACTCCCCACAGTTGCAGGGAGAAAACGTACTCTGGTGAAGCCAGTTGTTAAAGATTTTGTTCCTCGTGATAGTTCTATGCAGGAAATTCTTGTTTAAATTATTATAGTTTTACATCGTTTATCACACGTACAACTATCTCAGCTAGACCAGTTGAAATTCTGAAGTTTTCTGAATTATGACATGTAAAAAGTAAGCATGAACATATACGGTAATTTGAAAAGAAAAATGGGATATAGAAAATTACATAAACGGGATAAGTGGCGGCTCTCTTAGATAAGGATGAGCTACCATTAGAGAAAAATGTCCTGACAGTCTCTGATAATGCCACGTCTAACAGAGAGTTCAAGACATCCATTGACCCACTTTATGATAAGTCAATATTTGACAGAGTTTACGCCAACTGACTGGTCTCTGTCTATGTTAGTCAGCACTCAAGGAATCCGTCTATTGATCCCTTCTCGACAAGGACAGTTCATTATGTTCCCACGAGTCTTAGTTCAAACGTCTTAATTACGGGAGCCCAAGATGCATCTGGCGTTTTGGTGATGGCATGCTCTAGTTAATTCAAGTGTCGCTCGAAGGACAGTATATTAAAGACATATAACTTGCTTGACCTCTTTATTATCACTCTTTCTGTGTCAATCGCTTTTTTCTCTATGAAATATGACGAAACTGTCTCAGGAGAAGGTACGCCTCGTAGGAACATTTCAAAATGGTAGTTTAGGGGGATAACTAGACCTCTGCATCTGACTGCAAAGAACTACTCTCTCTCTGGGATACATGTAATAGAATTGTTTGCTGAGCCTGGGTGACGCCGAGGTTGTAGCGAGTCGGAGTAGGAAAATCCAACCCTCCTTTGTGAGGTACATTTTTCGTTTAAGGCACTTTCGACCGTGTTCTAGGGTGACCAGGCGGCCCAATCAGAGGGGACCACTCCGGGGGGCGGTGCGGATGTCCTTTAGCTGTTATTTTCGCGGGGAGATGGGGGGTGGGGGCAACGTTACTAGGAGAGTTTCCCCGGTAAAACTTGTTAAGGGCCTTATGCTCAGGGCTGCTGATACTCTTCTACGTGTAGGGTTGCAAAAAAACTGCTATCCAACACTTCTGGATTACCTAAGAATTCAAAACGTGTGGATGAGAACTTGCCGGAATTTCATCAAATGAATGTCACAAAACTACGTGAGCTCCACCTCTGGGTTTAAATCCAAGGGTAAAATATTATAAATATGGATTACTTAAGGATACAACGGTGTGGATATGCAGTTGTCGCGGTTTCATCGTACAAATGTCATAAAAACTATGTGAGCTCCATCTCTGTGTGTCAATCCAAGGATCCTTGATTATAAATTTCATCCTCATGGGTTGCAGGTTTTCTTAATTTTTTTATTTTTTATTTTTTAAATTTGTAGGGGGGGGGCGGGGGAGGAGGGGGTATAATTATTCTGCATCTATTGCCTTCTAATTTGGCAGCGCGCTCGACTGGCGTACCGATGGTCATGGGTTCGAATCCCTGTGAAGGCAGGGACTTGTTCCCGGGGCCTAGGGCGTCCCTGAGTCACCCAGCTCCGAATGGGTACCTAACACTAGTTAGGCGGCTGGGTAATGCGTGGAACCCACAAAGCCGTGGCCTGTGAGCGCTGCATCACTTGCCAACAGATCATCTGTCATGGTCTGTGGACGCAATTATCTTCTGCATAGAAGGTGCGTCTGTATAGATAAGATAAGAAGATAATTTCTAGCACTTTTTTTTAGATCAACGTAAATTAACAAGTTTGGAAACGGTATAGACTAAATGTCCACACACAAAAGACCATATGACTTTTAATATCTGTATTAATCTCATTATCAAGTGAGAATTATTTAAAACATCAACAACGTAGGATCACTTGTGCTTGGTAATAGATGATAAAGTTATTTTCAAAAGTGAATTATTGCTATAGTAACCGGTAGCCTAGAGACAACAGTAATAGCACTTAGTAGGTTCATATAGTAATTGGTTGTCTAGAGACTAGGAGTTGCAATACCTTTTCAGTTCATTAATCCAGTAGCCTATTAGAAGTTTTATGAATAGCAGATTTCAATTATTTTCAAAATTTTCAACAAAAAAATTACAAATTAAAAAATTAAAAAGTGAGAATGCACGTTTTCGGCAGTGATTCTATGATTTTACTTAACAAAACTCCCAGATAAAACATGATTTTACTTAACAAAACTCCCAGATAAAACATGATTTTACTTAACAAAACTCCCAGATAAAACATGATTTTACTTAACAAAACTCCCAGATAAAACATGATTTTACTTAACAAAACTCCCAGATAAAACATGATTTTACTTAACAAAACTCCCAGATAAAACACGATTTTACTTAACAAAACTCCCAGATAAAACATGATTTTACTTAACAAAACTCCCAGATAAAACATGATTTTACTTAACAAAACTCCCAGATAAAACATGATTTTACTTAACAAAACTGCCAGATAAAACATGATTTTACTTAACAAAACTCCCAGATAAAACATGATTTTACTTTAAAAAAACTCCCAGGTAAACATGATTTTACTTAACAAAACTCCCAGATAAAACATGATTTTACTTAACAAAACTCCCAGATAAAACATGATTTTACTTAACAAAACTCCCAGATAAAACATGATTTTACTTAACAAAACTCCCAGATAAAACATGATTTTACTTAACAAAACTCCCAGATAAAACATTCTAGTTAACATCATAAGTGATGAGTTCAGATTTTAACCAGCTGAGCAATAAACAGTTTTAGATTAACATTATTAAGGTGAACCATGATCTTGTAATGAGTTTATTGAAACTACAAACTACAAGCTTGACGGAACGTTGCAATTTCTGGGGAGAGGGGGGTCGTTCTTTTTTCTATTGATGCCACTCTAACAGAACAACCTATTACATAACAAACCCACGTAGCCCCTCTATTGATGCCACGCTAACAGAACAACCTATTACATAACAAACTCACGTAGCCCCTCTATTGATGCCACTGTAACAGAACAACCTATTACATAACAAACCCACGTAGCCCCTCTATTGATGCCACGCTAACAGAACAGCCTATTACATAACAAACCCACGTAGCCCCTCTATTGATGCCACTGTAACAGAACAACCGATTACATAACAAACCCACGTAGCCCCTCTATTGATGCCACTGTAACAGAACAACCTATTACATAACAAACTTACGTAGCCCCTCTATTGATGCCACTGTAACAGAACAACCTATTACATAACAAACCCACGTAGCCCCTCTATTGATGCCACTGTAACAGAACAACCTATTACATAACAAACCCACGTAGCCCCTTTATTGATGCTACTGTAACAGAACAACCTATTACATAATAATCCCCTTAACACCTTTATTGATGCCACTAACAGAATAACCTTTTAAATCAATAATCCACCTAGCACCTCTATTGGTGCCACTCTAACAGAATAATCTACATTTTTAAAAACCATCAAATTAGCCCCAGTTTATATGCTCCCTAATTGAATAATCCGACTTTTAAAAAAATAAATTATAATTGCAAAAAAACTCCAGCAGCCGCAGATTATCCCCCACTCCCACCCCCTTCACATTTTCAAATTGTTTTCTAGCGCAGGTGGAGACCAATGTTGTCAGTTTAATTATTTACATGAGGCTGACATATCGATTCAATCATTTGATTAGCAGTGATATCGATTCCATAACTCTGCATCGGAAATCTTTACCCAGAAAGAATCGATGCCCCCTCTTTTCTATTGTATCGCGTAGAGTAGTTTGTTAATTGTTGTTGACCATAAACCTGACGAGTATTTAAGAGTTCTTAAAGTTGACAAAACTAATGTTTTCTTTGGTAAATTTAATCTATTGGCGCGGGAAATGGAACATTAGTCTATATCACAAGGAATGGAACATTACTCTATATCACAAGTATGGAACATTACTCTCTATCACAAGGATGGAACATTACTCTATATCACAAGGATGGAACATTGCTCTATATCACAAGGATTGGAACATTAGTCTATATCATAAGGATTGGAACATTAGTCTATATCACAAGGATTGGAACATTAGTCTATATCATAAGGATTGGAACATTAGTCTATATCACAAGGATTGGAACATTAGTCTATATCATAAGGATTGGAACATTAGTCTATATCACAAGGATGGAACATTACTCTATATCACAAGGATGGAACATTAGTCTATATCACAATGATGGAACATTACTCTATACCACAAGGATGGAACATTACTCTATATCACAAGGATGGAACATTAGTCTATATCACAAGGATGGAACATTAGTCTATATCACAAGGATGGAACATTAGTCAATATCACAAGGATGGAACATTACTCTATATCACAAGGAATGGAACATTACTCTATATCACAAGGAATGGAACATTACTCTATATCACAAGGAATGGAACATTACTCTATTTCACATGGATGGAACATTAGTCTATATCACAAGGATGGAACATTAGTCTATATCACAAGGATGGAACATTACTCTATATCACAAGGAATGGAACATTACTGTATATCACAAGGAATGGAACATTAGTCTATATCACAAGGATGGAACATTAGTCTATATCATAAGGGTGGAACATTACTCTATATCACAAGGATGGAACATTTGTCTATATCACAAGGATGGAACATTACTCAGAATCACAAGGATGGAACATTACTCTATATCACAAGGATGGAACATTACTCTATATCACAAGGAATGGAACATTACTCTATATCACAAGGAATGGAACATAACTCTATAGCACAAGGATGGAACATTAGTCTATATCACAAGGATGGAACATTAGTCTATATCAAAAGGATGGAACATTACTCTATATCACAAGGAATGGAACATTACTCTATATCACAAGGAATGGAACATTAGTCTATATCACAAGGAATGGAACATTACTCTATATCACAAGGTAGGAACATTTGTCTATATCACAAGGGTGGAACATCTAAGATATAAAGATGAAAGTTTGTGTGTTTGTGTGTTTGTTTGTTACCAATGGAATTCCACACCGTTGGACCCAGGATGCTGAAATTTTGCATGGGGCTCTCATTTGACCCTAGACAGGTCGTAGGCTATGTTTCAACCCCAGGTGACCACCCCTAGGGTAAGGGGGCCCATAATCAGAAAATGTAGAGCCAAATAAAGACAAAATAAATTCTCATTTCGATATTGAACAGCTTCATGCGGGCATTCAAAACGAGTTCATTTTGGTGCGTTATTTTTTACAATACTTTATTTTTGAGCTGTGCGCTTTCAAAAGATCTTTTATTGTCAAATTACGGTGCGCACCTTTTCGTGTACGCATCTTAAATTGAGCAGTGTAATTTTATTATAATAACATTCATATTTGTTTTGGCCTTGCGGTACAAAACAGTGGCCTTTTATACAAATACTTTCTTTATATTATAGATGGGTTAAAACTATTTCATTACATTTGTCACACGATGTATGGTATTTATTTTTAAATTAAGAGTTTTATTATGTTGTTTCTAATGACTCAAATTTTAATTTAAACAAATACTAATTATGTGAGGGTATTTTATGTGGAAAGAAATTGCCCAAGTCAAAAAAGCTTAATCGTAATTTAGAGGAACTATACGTTTTGTTTTTCTTAAAATTTGTTGCGTGTTCTTTATTAATTTTTCTTGCTTATTTTACTGGCTCAATCCCTTAAATTTACTTATTAAAGTTAATCATCAATGATTATTACATGCATATAAAAGCCTACGACCAATGCTGTGTTTTTTTTTATTACATAAGCTCTATAAATTTACAATTTAAACCTTTCTACCGGACTTATAAACAGAAGTATATTAAACTCAATACAAGTGAACCTATAAGCAATTAATTAAGTTGGGCGGCGAATTGAATATGCCATGGTCATTACGCTGTAGCGGAATAACAAAAGCCATTTTAAAAATAGATGTTTAGTCAAACATATCATCTTTTTTTTCAATTTCGTAAATAATTTATTTATTTTTCAGAAACTAAATCTGGTGTTTGAAATATAATTTACAAACTATGATGTCCCATCGGGAAACATGATCCAAAACATACTTGAATTCATTTTTAAAATTATACCTATCACATAAAAGCCGTAAATTTAAATCGTATAACATAGAGACAAATATATAAAAGAATTATATATCATTTCCATATTAAAACACTAATTAATAAAGACTATCAAAAAGTATACAATTTATTTTTGGAGCAGTATTTCATTACAAGATTTCATTTTAGCGCCCGCCCTTAAATTAACTTTCATTGACTAAAAATGGTGCGCAAATTTTATTGCAAGCTTTTTAAATAAGATTGAGTTAGTTTCTTTAAATTCTTTAGGAAACTTCATTACATTTACAACATTTATAATTTACTTTAGGGGCCGTCCATAAAGTACGTCACGCTGCAGTGGGGGGAGGGGGTGTAAGAAAGTGTGACAGTTTGTGACAGGGAGGGGGGGGGTTCCGGCCATGTGTGACGTCACGGTGTTTTACATTAAATTTTAATTATTTTATTAATTAAAAACAATTTTTTTTTCGAAAGTGTGACGTACTTTAGGGGGGGGAGGGGTCCCAGATTTGTGACATTTTGTGACAGGGGGGAGTTAAAAATGGTCAAAAATAGCGTGACGTACTTTATGGACGGCCCCTTATTAGCTCTTTAGTATAAGCAGCTATTGCCTTTTAGAGAGAAGGTGGGAGCGTAGTTCCTTAAGTTATAGCTGCTGTTACAAATATTTCATTACTTTGAATAGTTTAACGATGTGGGGTCATAAATAAAATAAAATTTTTTACGTGACGGCAGTTGTCGTCAATTTTAAAAAAACAACAACTGGCAGTTAACTTTATTTAGTACCCTTAAAATTGAAAGTGAGTTTCATGAGAAAAGCAATTCTCTACGTGAAATCAACTCATTAGTAATGAACATTAGAAGTTGATTTTTTTTCTTATAACAATTTTTAAAATTTCTGATATATATGCATAACATTATAAAAATATATCCACTCTAAAAAATTGTGTTTAAAGTTTATAAAGAATGAGAGACTTTCTTAATATTTTTTTTATTTCTCTTGATTAACTTCATTTAGTGCCCTCCCCTTTTCTATACTAATAAAAGCCTAAGCACCCAATCACTAATGGTCCAACTTCCCATTTGCATAAAAGTCTGTACATTTTCAGACTCATACTATAATAAATTAAGCACGACTGAACTCTGATCTAAAAGTAATGTTGAGTAAAAATTGCCTTTTCTTATATCAGCTAAATTATTACAGTATAATATTTGACTACTGGATCAATGGATATATCTATACTAAACTTAAGTTAACATGAACCTGATAACTAATTTGAATTTTTACCTCAATGGGAATTGAATATGTCGACTCATTACTTTCTAGGATTCCAAAATATTTTTTTTTCAAAAAATGTATATCTTCGTTTCATATACGTTTTTAAAGCGAATGGATCAATATTAAATATACTTGGCAAAAAATTATCTAATTTCCAGGAAAAAAAACAGGGAAAAAAGGGAGCCTGGAAAGACAAAAAGTGAGCTTAATGATATACTTTACAAAATATAATGTCTTATCTGAAAACGGAAATCAACAAAGAATTGAATGCCTTGGTGAAACAGCAACATATAAGATTTTGGAAACAATCGCTAAATGGGACCGTTTTGATGAAGGGGACAAAAGTGAAAAAATTATAAAAATAGTTTGATGTATTTTAATTTGGTTTTTTATTCATTCATTTTACCTTCTTCCTTTCAGTTCTATCAGCGTATTAAAAGCTACATGAGTTTCATTCCGAATGTAATCTCTTGATACGTTGAATCTATAGCAATGAGAAATGTTTGTTTGCAGGATTTTAAATTAAAATAATGCCCTTTTCAAATCGTTTGTTACGTTTCAAAGCTCCATTTATTATTGGGTAAAATTGTCTCAGAATTAGAGAATTACATTTTTCATAAGTATATTTCTGATCAACTGAAAGTTGCATTCCATGAGTAAGCACAACATTTAGTTGTATGATAACAAGAAGGCCGAACTTAAATCGTCGCATACACATAATATATATACTTAACATATAGTTATTAGTTTATTTTCAACTAAGTATTCAACCTTATAGGGCAGTACACTCCCGCTTCAAAAGCGCGGGTACATTTCTAGTTACTCTATATCACAAGGATGGAACATTTGTCTATATCACAAGGATGGAACATTACTCAGTATCACCAGGATGGAACATTACTCTATATCACAAGGATGGAACATTACTCTATATCACAAGGAATGGAACATTACTCTATATCACAAGGATGGAACATTACTCTATATCACAAGGGTGGAACATTACTCTATATCACAAGGAATGGAACATTAGTCTATATCACAAGGAATGGAAAATTAGTCTATATCACAAGGATTGAACATTACTCTATATAACAAAGATGGAACATTACTCTATAGCACAAGGATGGAACATTACTCTCTATCACAAGGATGGAACATTAGTCTATATCACAATGATGGAAAATTAGTCTATATCACAAGGATGGAACATTACTCTATATCCAGAGGAATGGAACATTAGTCTATATCACAAGGATGGAACATTAGTCTATATCACAAGGATGGAACATTAGTCTATATCACAAGGATGGAACATTACTCTATATCACAAGGATGGAACATTAGTCTATATCACAAGGATGGAACATTACTCTATATCACAAGGATGGAACATTACTCTATATCACAAGGATGGAACATTAGTCTATATCCCAAGGATGAAACATTAGTCTATAGTCTATATCCCAAGGATGAAACATTACCTTATATCACAAGGAATGGAACATTACTCTATATCACAAGGATGGACCATTACTCTATACTCTATATCACAAGGGATGTAACATTATTCTATAAGACACAAATGGTAGGGCATTACTCTATAGTCTATAGATATAAGCGGTGGAACATTAGTCTCCACACAAAATATTAACTCATGTATACCTCCGAATGCCAAGAGGATAAAATGGGGCTTTGTATGCGTTTGTTCTTGAAAAAGTAACAAGAAAAGTTTAGTTTTTTTAAAATTAATATTTATAAAAAAAACTATGTGTATTGGAGTGTTTTATTAAATTGTTAATGCGTTTTATTTCCTACTAGGGGCAAGTACCCGGCTATGCCCGGGTTTAACAACAACAGCAACAACAACAAAAACAACAACAGCAACAAAACAACAAAAACAAAACAACAACAAACAACAACTACAACAACAACAGCAACAACAACAAAGCAACAACAACAAAGCAACAACAACAAAACAACAACTACAACAACAACAGCAACAACAACAAAAACAACAACAGAAACAGCAACAGCAACAAAACAACAAAAACAAAAAAACAACAAAAACAATAAAATTAACAACAAAACAACAACAAAACAACTACAACAACAACAGCAACAACAACAAAGCAACAACAACAAAACAACAACTACAACAGCAACAACAACATGAAGGGCATTGTCGTCGAAGGGCAAGGGATGTGGACAACAACAACAACAGCAAAAACAACACAAAAGCAACAACAGCAAAAGCAACAACAACAGAAACAACAACAGCAACAACAACAAAAACAACAACAGCAACAACAACAAAAACAAAACAACAACAAAAACATCAACAACAAAACAACAACAAAGCAACAACTACAACAATAACAGCAACAACAACAAAGCAACAACAACAAAACAACTACAACTACAACAACAAAAGCAACAAAAAAAAAGCAACAACAACAAAGCAACAACAAAAAAAAATATTTTATGGCGACAATCGCCTTCTTGTTAATCTCGACACCAAAATGTTTATTATTTTGCGTCATTATTTTACGTCTTAATTTTCAATAATTTTTATTTTATATAGCTCATATAGGGAAAAACTACATTTTGGGCCCCCGGCCCCCAGTATCTTATATATATGGAACGAAACCTGTTTAATAACCTTTCCGGTATAATTTTGTGTACGTGTACCAAATTTCACGTTATTTGGTTGTCTGGATCTTGAGTTATAAGGGAACAGGCAGACGGACAGACAACAAATGCGTCTTATATATATAGAGATTTAGAAATAATGTCTTATGTCTATGCATTTTTAATACCCCAGCACTATATGTATTAGTTCTTCTATACTACTGTAGTGTTTCTAGTTCTTGCGTTGGTGATTTCACTAATGGTGTTACTCTTTTTAAAATATTTCCCATGAATAATCTGCTATCTTTATTTTGAATTTGTTCTAATTCATATGTTTTCTTTGGTGGATGGGTCACGATCATGGGTCCCATACAGTATACAGAAGATGTATATGGGTCCGTCCATTAAGTACGTCAAGCTCCAAAAGGGGGGGGGGAGGGGGTGTGAGAAAGTGTGATAGTTTGTGACAGGGGGGGAGGGGGGTCCGGCCATGTGTGACGTCACACTGTTTTATATTAAATTTTGATTATTTTGTTAATAAAAACTAAATTTTTGTTCTTAAGTATGACGTACTTTAGGGGCGGGAGGGGGGTGTCCGAGATGTGTGACAGTTTGAGACAGGTGGGAGGGGGGAGTTAAAATGGTCAAAAATAGCGTGACGTACTTTATGGGCGGCCCTTATTCTAGAGGTAGCATTTAGTTTTATTAATGTTATAACAATTGTTAAAGGATAGAACCTTAGTCATTAGTCTGCATTCTATCCGTCAGTGATCCAGAGAATCTGGTTTATGATATAATTAAATATTTATTATTTTTTAAATCGCTTTAAAAAGCGTGAAGAAGTTAATCTTTAGATTTGTTTTA
Organism: Ampullaceana balthica; assembly: GCA_944989445.1. Lineage (NCBI taxonomy): Eukaryota > Metazoa > Mollusca > Gastropoda > Lymnaeidae > Ampullaceana > Ampullaceana balthica. The sequence continues at coordinate 125,066 of CALYLW010001068.1, forward strand.
AAATATATCCTTTTAAGGAAGGCCCTTCTTTTAAATCATTGAGCGGAAGAAAAAAAGAACGTTCGCCTTATTGGTCAATGAACATTCCACACATACCTAAATGAGAAAAATCTCGAGCCCTGATTGGTTGACCTCATGGTGGTTTCCTTAACCCAATTGCGCTATCACTTTGTGGAGTTTCCCGCAGTTGTTGGGGAGGAATAACTATGCAAAAAGAACCAGCACACAGTATTCCCCACCCCCTATTTGCAAGTTTGCTGGCGAACGGGGGCATTCAAACAAACACGGCGCTGGGATTTCTGTTGTGTGTGCAGTTGGCATATGGCGGCGGTCGACGGTTGACACTAGGATAAGACATCCTTTTTTTTAAAACTTTTTTTTTCCACGCTTCCGTTTGAAGCTAAATTATTTATTTAGTTATTTATTTCCTATGACAATTGGATTACTTTTCAAGATGGATATTCTACCGACCAGCAACATATTCCGGGAACTACAGGTCGTTCATGAAACGGGATACTTTTCAGCTCAACCGTCACTGGAGGATCGCTGGCAACAGGTTAGGGCGTGTTATTCCTTCTCTCTTCTTAGCCTTTAGTTATAGATTTCAGGTTGCCTTAGTAACGGCATTTCATGAGTTAAATGGTGGTGTATGGAAAGATTCCTGAATACGTATTGTATTGTATTCCCGGACTTCAAGGCTTGTCTATTTTATGAACACGTCAAAACTGAATGTTTTAATTGGCATTTTAATTTTCACCCCTCTTTTTTATATCAGACATTGAATACATTAAACTTAAACCCATTATGATTATCGTTATGTCATAAAGAGTAAGAGCCTAATTTTATAAGCCTAATGAGTACTAATGACTAATGAAAGGTTTGTGTACTTAGGAGATTCATTTAATTTACTTTCCAAATATTTTATTAAAAAATCCTGTGGTTAAGAATGGATTGATGGCAAACTTTCAATTGGGGCTAACACGGCCTAACACGATAGGCATGTACGAGTTACTCAAACTTTCAATTGGGGCTAACACGGCCTAACACGATAGGCATGTACGAGTTACTCAAACTATCATCTTCCTGGTGTCCTGTGTGGTGATGAAACCCAGCGACTCAAAGCACATCACATTTTACACATGACACATGCTGGGATAGATAGTGGGGATATGTTACATATATCATTCATATGTTTATGAGGCTGGATCGTGTTTTGTGTTGAGCATAGTCATAGTAGGGAAAATCTCATTTATCTGTGATGTTTGTTGGGGGGTGGGAATATATAATTTATTGATAATTTTGTTAGGGAGTCGCAGATTTGATATTTTGTGTTCTGTTGGAGAATGGAGAATATAGCCATTAAACCATATCAGCTTTGTAGAGGGGCCTAATCCAGTGAAACGGGGGATGGGTTGGTAACTGATTGTACAAGAATTTGGATCTCTTGTCCAGTGGCGTAACAACGGCTTGGCATTGGGGCAGTTGCCAAGGGCGCCGGCCTGCGCCAGTTCAAAAAGGCGCGCTAAATCTCTAATTTTAATTTTTTTATTTAAATAAAAGGCGCCAAAAATAAATTTGCCAAGGGGGCCAGAAGCCCAGGTACGCCTCTGCTATTGTCTTAATTGTTGTAAATTCTGTCTGTGAGAGTAATGATTCATAATTGACTTAGTAATTCATACGTTGGCTTCATAGTTTGTTCTATTCATAGTGGGTTGAGAAACTTGTCAAAATTACTGGTGAAAACGAATCAAGACCAAAAATAATAGCGAGAGACTGGTCAAGATGTCTCACAACGGTGTCAATTGTGTCCCACTATCATTCCGAAACATCTCAACAACTAGACCAACATCCTGTAAGGTTTACAGAAAATTCGAACCGAATCACATGCTATTGTCACGTAAGTCAAAACGGACTTTCTTTATAACGATGATCAAGTAGCGCTTGTAGGGTGAGGGAAATAATGATAAAACATTAGGTAAGCAATGGAAGGAGACCATGAGGAAAATTTACTAGGCAAATTAGGATGACATTCATGATAAAAGTACTTTGTATGCAATATTGTAATTCAAATCCAATGTCACTAACATCATACAAACACGATGTCAGTAACATCATGCAAATACGATGTCAGAAACATCATACCAACACGATGTCAGTAGCATAATACAAACACGATGTAGTAACATCCTAAAAACACGACGTCAGTAACAGCATATAAACACTTTGTCAGAAACCTCATATAAAGGCAATGCCATTAACATTATACTAATGGTAATAATATAGTATTACTGTAACGTCCTATGTAACTTAACATGTGAGCAATGTCTTACTGTCATGATGAAAGAAGCATCATACTAAATATATCAACTTCCCATCTTTACAACTCCACCAACGTGCCACCTTTACAACTCCACCAACGTGCCACCTTTACAACTCCACCAACTGATCACCTTTACAACTCCACCAACGTGCCACCTTTACAACTCTACCAACGTGCCACCTTTACAACTCCACCAACTGATCACCTTTACAACTCTACCAACGTGCCACCTTTACAACTCCACCAACTGATCACCTTTACAACTCCACCAACGTGCCACCTTTACAACTCCACCAACTTGTCATCATATAACCCCGTGGATCAAACTAAGTTCGTGTATCAGGGTAGCGTGGAATGAAATGAAGATGAGACAAGAAATCGGACGTGCAGATATTTTTAGTAGTGCTCAACACCATTTCATCAGCGAGATTTGGCTTAGCACACGTTAATGGTGGGCACAAATATTAGTTAATCTTTTTTACTCCAAAGACCGTGGTTGAGACAAGTCAACACTTTGGACAGAAGATCCAGTTAACGTTTTGAATGTTATCTTGTCAGTGTCACGATTGTCCCCCCCCCCTTTTTTTTTAATGCGCCCAGCCTTACCCCTCCCTTGGTCACCCCACAACTCTAAAAAGAGGATTTCCTGTCTGTAGAAATAAATACAGATACAGATACCGATACAGATACAGATATGTCTTTATCTTCATCCGTTTGTTTACATTGATGGTTGTTACGTACACCGATTAAATGCACCATTTTGTGGACATGGATGAATTTGTATTACTCTGTGTATTTTGATGAACTGTACTTCATTGAATTGCATTCATGTGTGTATACGGATGAAGGGCATTGCACAGGGTCGTAAATGAATTATCCAGTAAAAACTACAGTAAATCAATTGAATTGTGCAGTTACTTAATGTCGCAAAAATTTTTGGGGATGTAAAATAAGGTTTGTCAGGGAACCTTTACGGTGACCAGACATATGCGCACAAGACAATCGCGCACACTGGTTAGGATTAGGGTTAGGGTTAGGTTTGTTGATTGCGCCATTGTCCGTGTGCACAACTATCGGTGTTTGCGTTTGTTCGGTGCGCGTTTGTGTCATTGCGGAATTATCTGTGTGCGTTTGTTGTGTGCGCGATTGTCTTGTGCGCATATGTCTGGTCACCGTAAAGTAAAATAAATCAGCATTGTAGATTTTAATGATAAAAGTTACTATCATGATGGATTAGTGAAATGTTATCTTTAAGCATCCGTCATACTGTGAGATATTTTTTTTTACTAGCACATTTGTAATTGTTGGTCTGTTTTTTTAAACACTACAATACAAGTAAGTGTCATGCGACCATGATTTCCGAGGTCTTAATAGACCCTTAAAAAGGTAAAGCTCTTAACAGAAAGCTAGCAGAATTGTAGAAATTACGACCTGTTAGCAGGACTTAGCTGCTCGGGTGGGGTGTCGTGTTAAAGCTGTAGGAAATATCGGCGTGTCTGGTTCTGTATAATATTTACCAGGTAGCTGATGACAATGAACAAAGATGCTAAGGGTTCAAACCGTTAAAACTCACCATTTACATACATTTGGGGGAAATAAAATGAAATGAGTAAGAAATTCGAAAGACGCTCATTCAAAAAAAAACTGGAAAATAAGAAAAACCCGTAAAAAACCAAGTTTTTGACTATAAATCCTTTATGTACGAGAAGTAATTAAAAGAATGTTCATTATAATACGCAGCGCCAGACCATCCAGAAATACAAAATTGCAGTTGTGTCGTAAAACATGTTTAATATAATGCGCACCAATCAGGAATATGTTTATAAAAAGAGCTGTCAATAAAATACGCACCTTATTGCGCGACAGAAAGGTTGTTCAATATAATACGCACCGCGACGCTCTATCTCAAAAAATAGCATGATACATAGGAATAAATAAAATAATCTAAAAAATCAATAATTTAATTACGGTACATGCGATCGATCTGAAATTTTGATACATTGTTTTTATCATCGGTACGAAACTGCCTGCAAAATTTCAGCTCGCTATCTTGCGAGCAAGTGGGTTAAAAATCGATCAAAAGTTTTGGCGACAACGTCGGCCGCAGACACCACGAGTTAATATAAAGGATTTAATAAGAAAAAGCCGTAAAAAACCAAGTTTTTGACTATAAATCCTTTATGTACGAGAAGTAATTAAAAGAATGTTCATTATAATACGCAGCGCCAGACCATCCAGAAATACAAAATTGCAGTTGTGTCGTAAAACATGTTTAATATAATGCGCACCAATCAGGAATATGTTTATAAAAAGAGCTGTCAATAAAATACGCACCTTATTGCGCGACAGAAAGGTTGTTCAATATAATACGCACCGCGACGCTCTATCTCAAAAAATAGCATGATACATAGGAATAAATAAAATAATCTAAAAAATCAATAATTTAATTACGGTACATGCGATCGATCTGAAATTTTGATACATTGTTTTTATCATCGGTACGAAACTGCCTGCAAAATTTCAGCTCGCTATCTTGCGAGCAAGTGGGTTAAAAATCGATCAAAAGTTTTGGCGACAAGCAAGCAAGCAAGGTCGGCCGCAGACACCACGAGTTAATATAAAGGAATTAAAAAGGAATTGTTTTCAAAATGTGAAGTTTTTCGATTTCAATTTGGGTATTCCTTTCACACACCCGCCCTCAGTTTTTACAGACCGTTCCCTTCTTTCTACCACCACCCGAGTCTGGCAGTCTTAATCCTCAACTGGCCCTCCTTTCCTATAGGATAGCCGCCCAGCTAACACCACCAACATACAGATTAGTGCAATAGACCGATACACCTACTTGGTGTGTATGGAAGGTGGGCAACTCAAGCTGTATTCAACACCGCTAAAGGTAGGCTGGGGGGGGGCTTGTTTATTGATATAGTGAATTTATTCACTGGTACGTCACCGACACTTGAACCCATTCACAGCTATTCCTGTAACACATTAAGGCAGCATGTCTATCAATCGATGCGTAGTTACTATAGGGGTATATGGATGACTTGGGTTTACTTAAGAATCGGTGACTTGACAGTGGATGAGGGGGGGGGGTAATATAGAAATTTCGTTGGGACTTATTTTATTCACAGTCTTATAGTGAATCTGTGTATTTATTTTTAGTTAAGTCAATCATTTTAATGTTGCTTTAGCTAAATCAATCACATTAATTTTGTTTTTACCAATTTTCAAATCGATCGATCGTTTCAATCTGTTTAGATTTTTATTGGTTGACACGAAACACTAAAACGGGTTTTCAGTTGAAATGAAACATTCAAAACTGTTTAAATGAATGGCACATTTGAATGGGTTATTTTTAGTCGTATGATGTCATCTGAAGAATGTGCTGCACGCCCTATCTCCAATGTTTGTTTCCGCGTCATGTAATAATCAATTGAAATAGAGTATGTCCTGTGTGTTATCTTTGTCATGAGGATGAGGTTCCTCCATTTCGTTTTCAGAATTCTCATAATGGAGTTGTTAAAGCTTTTTAATGTCTGCGGAGTAATTTTTTTTCTTTCATTGAGCCTTTACTTTTTATAAATTGTATCAATTTTTTTCTTGCAAGGGATCCTTGGTGTGTGTTCTGCTTTCTCTTTATTATTATGCCAGGGCCTTTGACCGATGTCATGCGAGGGTCTTTGACCGATGTCATGCCAGGGCCTTTGACCGATGTCACGTCAGGACCTTTGACCGATGTCATGCCAAGGCCTGTGATCGATGTCATGACAGGGCCTGTGACCATTGTCATGACAGCGCCTGTGACCATTGTCATGCCAGGCCTTTGTTTGATGTCATGCCAGGGCATTTGACCGATGTCATGCCAGGGCCTTTGACCGATGTCATGCCAGGGCCTTTGATCGATATCATGCCAGGGCCTATTACCATTGTCATGCCTGGGTCTTTGATCGATGTCATGCAAGGGCCTTTGATCGATGTCAAGCCAGGGTCTTTGATAGATGTCATGCCAGGGCCTGTGACCATTGTCATGCCAGGGTCTTTGATCGATGTCATGCCAGGGTCTGTGACCGATGTCATGCCAGGGCCTTTGACCGATGTCATGCCAGGGCCTTTGACCGATGTCATGCCAGGGCCTTTGACCGATGTCATGCCAGGGCCTTTGACCTTGTATGTATACTGGTACTAATTAATTTCCGCAGCCCTAATATATATATATATAAATATATTAAGATTAATGAATCGATTAATCGTTAAAAATTTTAATCGATGTAAATTAATTTGATCGATTAAAATTCAATTAAAATTTAAGAAAATATCCAATTTATTAATTATTTTATAATTTTTGTTGCTTACATACTTTCCCCTCGTATTATTATTATTTATTTAGACGTGCATACGTAAAAAAAAAGATTTTTCTTCCTTATTTCTTGCATAGCAGAACGAATTTGTTGTGTTGCGTCACGAAATTTGGGAGCTATGGAATTACCGCGACTTAACCGATTTCGCGCTTTAATGACTCGTGCTTGAATAGCAGAATTGAAATTTGATGCTTGCCCCACTTCATTTTTTGCAAACATATTTATTTCTGTAATAAAAATGTACATACCCTCATATCCTCGGACACGCGGTAGAGAACCACGAATCATGGGTTTGTGATTCACTAATGAGTTTGTTCAAAGCGAGAACATCTGGATAAAGACTCAACTGACTGACTCCAACGACTGACTCCACTGACTGAGTCCACTGACTGACTCCACTGCAAGACGTGACACCGATCATTTTTCTACTGATCACATACATCGTCAATAGTATTTCAACATGAACAAATATGACTGACTTACATTCTACATTTTCTCCGTCGCATCTCTAAACAACAATTATTGCAATGCTGATTGACAACAACAAACTTTTTTCTAGAATCCTATTATAGATTTCATTAGCAGAAATATCAGATGACACGACTAAATGACGCTTATTTTAAAACTGAGAGATTAGCAGACAGTAATGTTATCGTAAGGAGCAGACAGTAATATCATCGTAAGGAGCAGACAGTAATTTTATCCTAAGGAGCAGACAGTAATTATATCGTAAGGAGCAGACAGTAATTTTATCGTACCGTAAGAAGCAGACAGTAAATTTATCGTAAGGAACAGACAGTAATTTTATTGTAAGGAGCAGACAGTAAGTTTATGAACAGACTCCCAGAAAAGCCATGGCAGGGCTAGAAATTGTGTGACGAGATCTATATTTAGCTATAAACAGTTTCTTGTCACTCTTCAAGTAGCTGTAACGATGAGCTCACTGGTTAATAACACACACAAATTTACACACTATATTTAACTCACAATCAACACGCCATGAGGTAACACACACATTTACGCACTAAATTTGACTCACATTCAACACGCAATACGGTAACACACACAAAGTTACACAATAGATCTACCTCTCAATCAACACGCTATGAGGTAACAAACACATATTTTTACACACTAGATTTGACACTCATCAACACACTGAATGACAAATGGATAACACACATGTTAAATACATTGAGTAGGACGAAATCTTAACATAGTAGCGAACGCACATATTACACCCAGGAAAATACATGTACATATATATAAGAAAGACACGGGTAATACAGTCACACTTTGTAAACTTATAGATGTTAGTAAGGTAAGCGGAAGATTAAGAGCTCGTGCCCCCGACTTTCGATAGACGAATGTAAGTTATTTTGGTTTGCTTACGTTTAATACAATCACATATGCAAAGAATACATTTATAAATAAGCCTTTAAGATTACTGAAAATGAGTTGACCTGGAAAGTAAAATATCATGCGAGGCAATTTAAAAAAAAAGATGATTCGCATTGTGTGTTCCAAGTGGTCAAAAAATTGAATGCATAAACTAGAAAAACATTTTTTAAATTACACCCAGCTCAAAAATAGGTTGTATAATGTATCTTAAAAAAACAACAAATGTAAATCTTGATGACGTAATTCAAGAAAGATAATACAGTTGACATAAACGGTTTGTTTGAGAGACTCCTACCTCGTGGGTTTTTAGCGGAATAAAGTACATTTATGGAACTATGGATCGACTGCATGATGATCCGTTTAATTGCAATAACACAACTGCTTTAGGAGATAACGTTGTTTGCCAAAGTTCAGCTCTGTGGGATAAGAGAGAAGTTGGTCGATAAAAGGTTCAGAGAAGTCAGCACTAACAGGGAACGTTCAACTCACGTTTCAGGCAAAAAAGAACAACTCGAAAAAAAAACTAATTCACATGGCAATACAGCCTGAATAAAATGTGATTATATCAATATTAGATGATAACGCCCCTTCCTTCCCCGATAAGATCTCATCCTAACAATTAAAGACGATCAATATAAGATGATAACGCCCCTTCCTTCCAAGATAAGATCTCACCCTAACAATTAAAGACGATCAATATAAGATGATAACGCCCCTTCCTTCCAAGATAAGATCTCACCCTAACAATTAAAGACGATCAATATCAGATGATAACGCCCCTTCCTTCCAAGATAAGATCTGATCCTATCAATTAAAGACGATCAATATAAGATGATAACGCCCCTTCCTTCCTAGATAATAGAACCGAAGATTGATTAAAGACGATCTTTCTATATATATGATTATTGCCTCCTACGCTTATCCATGGTTTATGTCTAACGTGCATTTTTATTTAGTTGTACATCTTGATGAGGAAAACCATTCCACACCCGAATTCCAGACAGGAAGAAAGAGAATTTGTATATGTTTGTTCTTGCAAACAAAGTAAGAAATATGTTTTCTATCCCCATGTCTAACTGAGAGTATGAGGGTAATATTCGATTATCTGTGTGTTGTATTTCCATGTTGGAATCTATTGTCTTATGTATTATTTCTGCTTTGGTCTTTTATCCTCTAGTCTGTCTATGATTAATGCCTTAACTAATGGTATAACTCTTGTTGGTGTAAGTGACGCCTACTGGTGTAAGTGTAAGTGACTGCTATATACTTCTATAATCATTTTATTCCTCCTTTACAGAAATAACTGCGTGGGAAATTAGATTTTTTATTTACACAAAAATAAAAATAAAAATATGTCTATCAGTATAGCAAAGTCGATATTCCTTCTATAGATACTGCGGCAGTCACATTGGCTTATTGGGCCATTCTTTAGGCCAGTCAAAACTCGCATGTATAGCGTGCGAGAATATACACTATCCATAAGGAAATTTTAGTTCTAATGTGATCTAATGTGTTGATAGAATGTGATCGAATGTGTTGATAGAATGTGATCTAATGTGTTGATAGAATGTGATCTAATGTGTTTATAGAATGTGATCGAATGTGTTGATAGAATGTGATCTAATGTGTTGATAGAATGTGATCTAATGTGTTGATAGAATGTGATCTAATGTGTTGATAGAATGTGATCTAATGTGTTGATAGAATGTGATCTAATGTGTTGATAGAATGTGAACTAATGTGTTGATAGAATGTTATCTAATGTGTTGATAGAATGTGATCGAATGTGTTGATAGAATGTGATCTAATGTGTTGATAGAATGTGATCTAATGTGTTGATAGAATGTGATCTAATGTGTTGATATAATGAATTTTTTTAAATATTGCCGCTTGAAAAAATTTCATTTCTTTTTGTATCATAAAAATTTCGGCCTCAGGTTTTTGTTTGCTTATTGCTATTTCACAAGTTTTAGAAGCCTTGCTTTAGCGACCGTCAGCCTCGGACACTGAGATGTTATAAATATTTAACGAATATCAAATGCTTCTCTCCCTCGCTTGGCACGCTCACAATACGAGGGCTCAGGCGAGTTCCCCCCCTCTCCCCCCCCACTTTTTTTTTACCGCTTTCAATAAGCATCCAATAGCGAAGCGAAAAAACCAACGTTTTAGAAGTTTTTAGAAACACACAGCATTTTGTATCGCAATTCTTTATAAACCTGTGAGCACTTAGACCCATCAATGAGTGTACACTAAGAACGTTGGTGTTATGAAGTCGATCAACTAAAGCCGTTGTTCTTAAACTTGTGGCATAAGAGCTCCATTTTATATATATATAATGATATATATATATTCATTGTTTGACGGATAAAAAATAGATTTGTTTTAGTAGCAGGTTTTCAAGACTGTTTTGTTAGAATTCTTTTAAAAAAATCATTTCATCTCAATGCAACTATGTTATGATCAAATCGAATCTACGCGTCAAAACCCATATCAATAAAAAAAATATGTCTCTGTCCGTGGCAATCTGAAAACCATATCCTCGCCACTATTCATTCCCACATCCATGTCAATATCATCTTTATGTCTATCTTCGTGTCACTTTTCATGTCCATCTCTTATTGCGACTCACCAGGTCATTTCCCATTGTTAAAGCAACGCCACTAATGGGACAACACACTCCAGGTGGCGACAGGCTTTCATGTCCATTCCGGGGGGCAAAGGAAATCACGTACAAACGCGTGACACCAACGATGTTTCACCAGGATTATGGAGACATTGTTGTTACAGCAATAGTTTCATAAGTTTCAAGACATTTATTTAAAAGACGAAATTCTGTAGGTTAAAAGATATAAGGTCTATTAGCTTAAAGGTCTGTGGCAGGCAGCATACAATACCCATCAGAATTCCATTTACGTTATCCCCAAACCAGTTTTAAGTGTCTCATTCATCTATTTATAGCAATCTTGTTCACTGTTAGGCTGTAGTTATTCTGGTTCATACTTGAAACGAGTTTTTATTCAAATATTCATGTAGTTTTTAGCCCTCGATGTCAATTGATAGTACACGACTTTGATAGTACACTGACGACTTTGATAGTACACGACGACTTTGATAGTACACGAGTACACGACTTGGCGTTATCGTTGATAGTTACTTGTTAATTAATTTAGTATAAGAAATGTTCAACTTTAGACATCGCTATGATCAACTTTAGACATCGCTTTGATCAACTTTAAATATCGCTTTGATCAACTTTAGACATCGCTTTGATCAACTTTAGACATCGCTTTGATCAACTTTGATTCAATCTTACACAGTATGAATGTTACGACCTGTTTTACAGGCAGTCTGATGTCTGATATGTGATGTGTTTATTGCACTTCCGACATTTGTAAGACAAGTTTGATGAAAGTCCCATCAGAATACTCTGAGGACTCTTTGATAAGGAGTATTTGATGAGAGGAGGGGCTACATACAGCTTGCAACATTAGAGAAATCTGACTCTTGTTTTATGTTTTGTTTAGTTCCACTTTTATATAGAACGTTCGCAGTACTTGCTTGGCCATCTTGTTTGCAGAGTTTCTTGAGAGTTCACTAAGGGTTTTTGCTTTTGTTTTAGATAATGTTTGAGATTTGTTCAGTTGGACTAAATATTTTCAAACTTTAATAACAAAATTATATAAAGCATATTTAAATTTTGTGGAGATTCAATTCGAATCCCTTTGCTACATAACGAACTTCGATACACTTCACTAAAATTTCTGCATCATAAAAGGAAAATTGATCATGCCTATTTTTCTAGGAATCAACTAACATTCGAGTGGCTGCTCCTATAAAAAAAAACAACTACATACTTTACTATATAAAATGTAAAGCTCTGAAATCCTGTTAGTTACAAAGAACCGTGTAAAGAACCGTGTCATTTCTATGTTAAGCGACGCTTCTCAACCTGTGTGTCCCGTCCCTTTTTGGGTTCGAACGACACTTTTACAGAGGTTGCCTGAGCCGATCAGAAAACACACATTTCCAATGGTCTCCATAAGCTCTAGACAACCTTAGTCCATCCGCTCACATGCATATAGATTTACAAACGTGTTCAATTAGTAACATTGAACATATCGTGGATATCTGATGTTTTTACATTACGATAAATCAAAGTAGCAAAATTGCAGTTACGAAAAAAACAACTAAAATAATTTTATTGCGGGGGGGGGCAACCACAGTAAGAGGAAATGTAATAAAGGTCGCGGCATTGCAAAGGTCGAGAAACACTAATTTGGTGGAATCACATTTGGGGAATACTATTTGGTGGAATCACTAATTTGGCGGAATCACTAATTTGGTGGAATCATTAATTTGGTGGAATCACTAATTTGGTGGAATCACTAATTTGGTGGAATCACTAATTTGGTGGATCATTTTTGTGTATCCGTAATTTTGACCACATTTACCATGGGAAAAACTGCGTTTCTATATTTGAAATGTCCGTCCTGTCTGTTCGAGCTTGCACAAACTACTACTCCTGAACGATACCAGATACAGGGTTCGGGTCTTTTGCAAATATGTTAAGGAGGTCTCAAGGATGTGCATGGGCCAAAAAAATTACCGAAAAGGTTTACCGGATTTCCTGGAGAATTAAAAAAAAACTAAAAAATATCAGTATTTTGTCAATTTCTCGCCAACATAACAACTATCGGGTTGAAACAAACGCCAAACGATAGCTAATAATATTTAGATCAATGTTAGAGAAGGAATTTTGAAAAATTTCTTTTCGAATTCTTATTTATTATGTTTAGTTTTCAGAATTATTGATTTGAAATGACTTTTAATGTAATCTAGAATGATTTCCCTTGAATAAAAAAAATGGGAAATTATTTGTTGGAAATAGCGTATAAATACTAATTCGAGTTTTTATAAAATTTTTTTTAAAGTTTGATTTATTTCCCGACGTGTCAAATGTCACTTTGATCAAAGGCATGCATATCAAAACAATATGCAAACACTACGTGGGAAAGTTGGCAAATAATAGAGCAGGGTCGCTGCCCACGGGTCAAATTAGTCCCACGGAAATAATTGTTTTTGAGCCAGTACTTTACAGCAAAGTTTAGTGATATTGTGCATTGGGAATCTCCCCCCCCCCACCTACTACTACATAGTAACTGATGATGTTGTGTTTCTAAACCTCCCTACTATCAAAGTCTCGTGATATAATGTGGAGAAAAAAAGCTGTCCTCACACATAGAGACTGACAGAGTGTAACACCATTAGTTAAATCATTAAACCTTGAAACACTAAAGGATAGAAGAACAAAGAGCAAAGTAGTAATAATACATAAGGCAATTCATTCTAACTTGGAAATACAACACAAATATGAACTTATTATTCTAATACAACCCTCAGATAGACATAAGGATAAAAATACTTTTCTTATTACGTATGCAAGAACAAACTCATACGAATTCTCTCCCTTCCGCCCGGAGCTCGGACGTGGAATAGGTTACCTGGAGAAACCAGTAAAACAAACACTCTATCAACATTTAAAACTCTTTAAAAAAATGCAAGACTAGACATAAACCATCATAAACCATCTGGACCATCTGTAACAGGTAAGTTAAGATAAGATAGAGACACTTTTGGTTTCTTTCTACATCTAATTCTTTTCTTGTCCTACTGTCACCCAGGCCAGCCATGTCTTTATCAAACTTGTTTCAAATGAAAGGGTATGAGACTGGGTGTAGAAAAATTATAGTTTTTTTTTAGCACAGGGCATACCGAGATGATTTAGATCTATGTGCACCCAGAAAGTTTTGGTGCACTAAGTTTACAACGTCAGACGTCATTTTTCAGCCAGACATGCTGACAAGTATGCAGAAGTAGCAGGGAGGTGAGAGAGAGAGAGAGAGAGCCTCGGGTCTCGGGTCAACCAACTTACATCGTGTCAACCAACTACATCGTGTCTGTGCAAGAAAGTGAAGAGAAGTGTCTAAAATGGCATGAAAGTTACATGTTACATGCTGCAAGCGTAGCCTGCCCTGAAAAGAAAAGTTTACCCATTTATTGTCTAGTGCAACGGTGGCCAAACTGCGGCTCGCATGCGGCTCTTCTGTGTTCACTTTGCGGCTCGCGAACAATTGATCAAATTAAAAATTTTCGTTTGAAATGTATGCTGTAAAATACGTTTAACAGGAAAAAGCTTAAGAAGAAATATCTGTCATCGGGAAATAAAATACGGTCCCGACAAAATACAAAGTATTTTGATACACCTTTTTTCCCTGAACATGAAACAAAAATCTATTAACACTAAAAGGTTTAGGTTCTTTGAATGAATCAAGGAAAAATCGACCGCACACCAGAATTAAAAGGGGTTGGTATTTTGTGTTATTAATAATAACACCCCTGCTTTTATTATATGACAGGACGCTAACTTCGCTTTGAAATACACCATATCTTTGAGGTACCGTTTGAGACAGACGAGCCAATGTTGTTTATCTACACCCCCAACCATACGTAAAAAAACACGTAATCTATTATTGGGTTTAAACAAAAATAATTTTCAGTCATCAAAGATTTTCACTGCAATAACTATAACAAAAATAAATGTAAACGTTTAAAACAAAATCTGGACAGAAACAAAGGGTTGAAAATATTTTTGGCTTATTTAAATTTTAATAGTTGAAGGGAACGATTGGTTTGTAAGTGGTTGGTGATGTAAACTGTTAAATTTCTTGTTCCCGTTTCGATAAAAATCCAAAAAATATGGCAACAAGTTGCAGGAAACGAAAATATAAAGAAGAAAATAGAAGCTCTCTACAAGAATGGGAAGAGCAAGAGGATTTTGCATTTATTGATAAAGAAGGTTCGCTGGTCCGTGTGCAAAGTAAAAAAAACTCGTGTGCAAAGTTGCACAACATCCATGTTGTGTGCAATATTGTCCAAAATGTTGCTGCGCTGTAATTCTAAACTGCTGCGCGCGTCGGTCAGATATCTGCGCAGCTTAAAGGGAACATTGGTGGGACGTAAGTGATAATGTCTCAATGTGCCTCAAAATTTTTGAATATTAATAAAATGGCTCTCAGTTAATACAGATCTGGCCACCCCTGGTCTAGTGCAAAATGCGACACTACAGGCGTTACTTCCACTGCAACCTGCAACTCTGGCATTGTTGGTCCGTGGTATTGCTGGATATTTTGAAGTCATCATAGAATAGCTTACAGTATGTCCATCCATATCCAGGCTAAACTCTACCAGCTGTGTCATACCATTTTTGGGGACCAATTTTTTTTCTTTTGGTGTTAAGTCTTGCATTTTTATTAGAGTTTTAAATTTGTTAGAGTGTTGGTTTTCCTGGTTTCCTCAGCCAACCCATTGCACGCCGATTTTCAGACGGGAAGAAAGCGAGACTTTGTATGTGTTTGTTCTTGCATACGGAATAAGAAAAGTGTTTTGATGCCCTATGTCTATTCCGATGGTTGTACATTATTTATTTTACAGCGCCTTTCTCTTATTTTGCTAATGTGGTGACATCACTTGCTCTATCATCCAAAGCATTATATGAACCCATGTGTCGTACATTTAGTATCAGAGATAAAGAAGAGTGTGTTAGTCTTATTGGATTTTTTTTTCCTTTCGAAAACTAGCAAACCAATTGATTATTTGTACTTCCAAGTTTAAGAACCTCTGTTCTAAATGATCTGCTTATAGATGAACGCTAGCTGGTTCTTGGGAACAAACTAACATTCCAAAGTGTTGACTCGCTGTTTAGCCATGAAGAACTCCGTGTCTAGCAGCCAAGGGCTTTAAACGCTTCATCTGCACACAATTCAATATCGTCTATACAAAACATCTTCATGCGTTCACGGTTGACTTAGCGAGGGGCGGGCCTGAATGGCTTATGGATATCCAGTATGAACTTTGATGTACTGTCAACAGGTATCACGTGATCCTTCGAAAGTCGATAGTTTGATTTAAATGTTGTGGAAATTTTCATAAGTTGAATTGACAGGTTGCATTTTCATAATAATTTAAACAATTTAATATTTAAAAATTCTAATAATTTAGCTTGAGGCGCTCTTGTCTACATAATGCTATTATATGTTGTATTTAGGATAGGAATGTTTTCACATTGAATAAATTGCTATGATAATTATGTGTGTTAATATTTTTATGTAAACCACCGTGAGTCCAGTTTTGCACCCCTACCATTAAGCTGTACAACTACTATCTCCACTAAGTCCACTACCATTAAGTTCCTCCACTACCATTAAGCTGTACAATGTGTACAACTACTATCAAGTACTCCACTACCATTAAGTTCCTCCACTACCATTAAGCTGTACAACTACTATTAAGTACTCCACTACCATTAAGTTCCTCCACTACCATTAAGCTGCATCACATACGATGGTCCAACAAGCGTGGGAAGGCCCTCCTTGTCGGGGCCTAGTGACAGATCCACCCTTTATCCCACGGTAATTTTAAACATATCAAAAGGAAATAGCGTACCTAACAACAATAAATACACATTCAGGCACTTTAAATGGGGAACTTTTAGACAGGTATTTTACCCCCCCCCCAAACAAAATCACGAAAAATGTAAAATAATGTTAACTAAATTTAAATGTAACGCCATGCTTTGTTACGTAATTATTTTATGGGTCTTTTTTGGGGGGGGTGGGTGGGGGCTGGCTAATTTTTGTGTACAGTAATGTGGTCAACAAATAAACACTTGGCGCTGAGAGTTGGAGGCAGACATCAAGAGACAAATAAACACTTGGCGCTGAGAGTTGGAGGCAGACATCAAGAGACAAATAAACACTTGGCGCTGAGAGTTGGAGGCAGACATCAAGAGACAAATAAACACTTGGCGCTGAGAGTTGGAGGCAGACATCAAGAGACAAATAAACACTTGGCGCTGAGAGTTGGAGGCAGACATCAAGAGACAAATAAACACTTGGCGCTGAGAGTTGGAGGCAGACATCAAGAGACAAATAAACACTTGGCGCTGAGAGTTGGAGGCAGACATCAAGAGACAAATAAACACTTGGCGCTGAGAGTTGGAGGCAGACATCAAGAGACAAATAAACACTTGGCGCTGAGAGTTGGAGGCAGACATCAAGAGACAAATAAACACTTGGCGCTGAGAGTTGGAGGCAGACATCAAGAGACAAATAAACACTTGGCGCTGAGAGTTGGAGGCAGACATCAAGAGACAAATAAACACTTGGCGCTGAGAGTTGGAGGCAGACATCAAGAGACAAATAAACACTTGGCGCTGAGAGTTGGAGGCAGACATCAAGAGACTTGGCCATATCTGGAAGATGCTGGAGAGACTGGCCCAAGTTAGCGATGTCTGGAGGACTCTTGTAGGTGGGCTACGCCCTTGGAAGGATTGCAGAATTTGACGATGATCGATCGCTGCTCCTCGTTGACGAGAAGGCTCAACAACAATGATGACAGATTTGACATCAGCTGAAAAGCGTTTTCAATCTCCTTTTCCCTGGCGACTTAAATGCTTATAATGGTTTGTAGCTGATGAAAAATGATTTCTAAGCATTTAAAGATTATTTAACTATTGTTAAGACAATTACAATTTAGTAAGACGTCCTTCAACTTCAAGTAAGACGTCATTCACCTTCAAGTGAGACCTCGTCCACTCTCAAGTAAGACGTCCTTCATGTTCAAATGATACCTCATTCACCTTCTCACCCCCACTGAAACGT
This sequence comes from Ampullaceana balthica, assembly GCA_944989445.1. Lineage (NCBI taxonomy): Eukaryota > Metazoa > Mollusca > Gastropoda > Lymnaeidae > Ampullaceana > Ampullaceana balthica. The sequence goes on from CALYLW010001068.1 coordinate 142,864, forward strand.
CGACGTTTAGGCGAAACCCTTATAAAATTCGTGTGTACATCTTGCGGTGATCCCAACCACGAGTGGTGCTAATATCACGTCTCCCAGGCAACGCTTCCTTTACGTGGCCGCGCAGATATCTGACCGACGACGCGCAGCAGCTAAGAATTTTATTTATTTATTTATTTTTTGTGGTCATAGGGGGTTCTAATGTTTCCATTAGAACTTTCTCGGGGCTTCGTAGACCTTGGCTTCACCCATCTCCTCTCCAGGTCTGTGGAGGACTTTTTTTTAGCGATAGTCATTCATCAACATTTTTATTGTGGCTTTAACGTGGGCTAGATCCCACGCCCCTCAGCTTGTGAGGCCAGCCGCTTAGAAAATACTCAAGAATAATTTATATGTGTTTGTTGTGTATTGTTTTAACAAATGGATGCTTTGCTTACGAGTTCTTTATTTTACAGACGGACCAACGAACCTTAGAAGTAAAATTGCCCACAACCATTCCTTACTTGTCTCTAGAACTCCCAAACCAACGATTATCATTGAGTTGCAGAATGCCTTAATCAAAACAATGTTTATAGCTGCATGCGCAGCGTCAGCACATTTAAGAAATCTGCAGGCTAAATAAAGCTTGTGACTTTATATTATAGGACGATAGATATTTGATTTGATCATTGGGATCAATGGTTGCACTCCGAATTATTGGATTTCGACCGCTTATCAATGCAGTGCAAGGCACGATCAATTACTGGCTTGCCCTAATCATTGAATGGTAAAAGAAACCAATAGGTATAGGACACAAATCAGGGGTAAAATATCTATAAGACTGTAAACTATCGTTACTTTGAAATGACACGTTTGACGTCTTAATTCTAATCAAAACCAACAATCCTAACTGGTAATGATGGTTTCAATGTCTCGGTCCTATTTACCCCCAACAGCCCTTGTTCGCTATGACATTTCAATTTCTAACTCCTGTTAAAACCAGAAAACTCTAACTGGCAATCGTTATGTGAGAGTTCCTGGGTTTTTATCAATTTGGAACAGTCAACAAAAAGAAGCCGTTTGGCGGCCATATTTGACCCTAGGAACAGGAAATACACATTATGCTAATGAAGGACCGTCCTTATGTAAAGAATGTGTGTCATTAAACATGCGAATGCTGGCATTGATTTATGACCGTCCACAAAGGTGAAATGTGTTAAGAATATTAACTATAGCCACTGGTCCAAATTATGCTAACGTTGTCTCAACTTAACTCATGTCTAAAATCGCTTTAATATCTGTAGATATAACCCTCCCTACACTGTCATAATTGTATGTAAGAGGTTAGTCAAGGGGTCGACAACCTGCGGCTCGCGAGCCGCATGTGGCTCTTTCCATGTCAAGATGCGGCTCTCCAGTTCCATGCGCAAATAGTAATACTTATATTATTTTATTTTCAAAACTAATGTTAGTGGCTCTTTAAAAAAAAACAACAGGTAACTTGTAAATTGTAACTTTGAGCTCTTCCTCCTAAAAAGGTTTCCGACCCCTGGGTTAGTCCATTTAGTACTCAAGATAACTCCCTGGTGAAAACTACCAATCACCACACAAGATCTGGACAGGTTATCAATTACATGTGTATAAGTACTATCAATCTAGTTATCTCAATTGTCTATAAGTACTATCAATCTATTACTCTCAATAGTCTATAAGTACTATCAATCTATTACTCTCAATTGTATATAAGTACTATCAATCTATTACTCTCAATTGTCTATAAGTACTATCAATCTAGTACTCAAGCAAACTGTAGCATTTTCTGCTGCAACCCACCAAGCCCTACAAACATTTTACTGTCATTTTAGGTTCAGAGAATATGTTTATATCTATCAGTCTTAATTTAGTTGTTAAGTTGTGTAACATAATCTTCTTTTTCACTATTGTGCACTAATGTATTAGGGGGAGTTTCTACTGGCATCGCTTCTGGTGGAACAGTTTGTTCTTAAAGTTGGCCCCAGAATATTAATTCACCGATGTATTTAATATGCCTAGTCTCTAGCTCCCACATATTTAGTCTGTCCCCAGTCTCTAGCTCCCATATTTTAGTCTGCCCTAGTCTCTAGCTCCCATATTTTTAGTCTGCCTCAGCCTCTAGCTCCCACATATTTTTTCTGTCCCAGTCTCTAGCTCCCATATTTTCGTCTGCCCCAGTCTCTAGCTCCCATATTTTAGTCTGCCCCAGTCTCTAGCTCCCATATTTTAGTCTGCCCCAGTCTCTAGCTCCCATATATTTAGTCGGCCGCAGTCTCTAGCTCCCATATATTTAGTCTGCCCCAGTCTCTAGCTCCCATATATTTAGTCTGCCCCAGTTTCTAACTCCCATATATTTAGTCTGCCCAGTCTCTAGCTCCCATATATTTAGTCTGTCCCAGTCTCTATCTCCCATATTTTATCTATAACTGTACTCATCCCCTCCCTTCAGCTCCCTGCCTCCGCGCCCACCTATCTGGCTTCTTCATCTCCCGCTATCTCCCTACCCATAACATGTTCGTCTATGCCCAGAATCTCCCTAATTCCATCTGCCTCAATCTCTATATCTCTGTGTCCCTCCTCCAATCTCCTCACCTCCTTATCCATATATCCGCTCCATACTCTCTCTCTCTCCCATATATCTCTAACTCCCTCTTTCTCCATACCTCAAAGTCCCTCAATCCCCCCTCGGTCTCTTTCTCTCTCCCTCTTTAAGCCTCTCTACCACTACGTCCATGTATCTCGATACCTCCTTCCACCCCTCCTTCTTCATCCCTAATAACCAGGTCCCTCTACCCGCTCTTCCTCCTCACTCTGTAAGTTACAATTTCTGTAAGTTAGTACAATTCATTTTGTTTTTTCCTAAATCACGAACTGCTCCAGTAATTTTTCTCAATATTGTATTTTTATTCAAGTTGCTTTCCTTTTGTATTATACAATGAATCATGTTTTCTATGACAACAACCCTAACTTGAGACTCACACTATATTCCAGATAAACTGATGAAAGCGACTTGACTATAGCACGGTACAGTTTGTACTACGTATGAGTGATTGTATATGTTTATGGCAGATTGAAGAGTGATTGTATATGTTTATGTCAGATTGAGTATGACTGAAAAATGGCACAAGCATTTGTGTCAGTGTGTGTGTGTGTGTGTATTTGTTACCTTGACTACCGACATTTCTCAATACAATGGTAATGATCGTTTGTTCAGACCCAATGGCCCGAAGGTCTTCTCTGACAAGGATTATAGTTGTAAACTGCAATCCGTCAAATAATAAAGACTTGCTGTTATTAAATGAAGATTTGGTAAACATTTAGGTTCTTAAATAGGGGTATAATTTAAGTAGCTTTATAATCCTAAACGTTTAGTATGACATAGTGACACTGTTACAAAAGTTACTTTAAAAAAAACACAATAGAAAAGCCCCTTCTATTGTTTATTATGTTCATAATTGTACTTTCTAGCATTCTTTTAATAACTTGGCCAGGAACTTTGGCACTTGAATCGGCTAATTTTAGGTTAAGACGGAACTGAAGTCTGTGTAGTCTTATTTTAGTTTGGGTTTAAGTTCAATTTAAATTCAAGGTTTACTTCTGGGTTGATTAAAATTAGTTTACACATCATCACGTTTGTTTGACCTCGCCAAATCAATCGTTTGACCACACCACCACAATCGTTTGACCACACCACCACAATCGTTTGACCATACCACCACAATTGTTTGACCACAGCAACACAATCGTTTGACCTCGTTACATCAATCGTTTGACCACACGACCACAATCGTTTGACCACACCACCACAATCGTTTGACCATACCACCACAATCGTTTGACCACAGCAACACAATCGTTTGACCTCGCCACATCAATCGTTTGACCACACCACCACAATCGTTTGACCACACCGCCACAATCGTTTGACCACACCACCACACTCGTTTGACCACACCACCACAATCGTTTGACCACACCACCACAATCGTTTGACCACACCACCACAATCGTTTGACCACACCACCACAATCGTTTGACCACACCACCACAATCGTTTGACCACACCACCACAATCGTTTGACCACACCACCACAATCGTTTGACCACACCACCACAATCGTTTGACCACACCACCACAATCGTTTGACCACACCACCACAATCGTTTGACCACACCACCACAATCGTTTGACCACAGCAACACAATCGTTTGACCTCGCCACATCAATCGTTTGACCACACCACCACAATCGTTTGACCACACCGCCACAATCGTTTGACCACACCACCACAATCGTTTGACCACACCACCACAATCGTTTGACCACACCACCACAATCGTTTGACCACACCACCACAATCGTTTGACCACACCACCACAATCGTTTGACCACACCACCACAATCGTTTGACCACACCACCACAATCGTTTGACCACACCACCACAATCGTTTGACCACACCACCACAATCGTTTGACCACACCACCACAATCGTTTGACCACACCACCACAATCGTTTGACCATACCAACACAATCGTTTGACCACACCACCACAATCGTTTGACCACACCGCCACAATCGTTTGACCACACCACCACACTCGTTTGACCACACCACCACAATCGTTTGACCACACCACCACAAACGTTTGACCACACCGCCACAATCGTTTGACCACACCGCCACAATCGTTTGACCACACCACCACAATCGTTTGACCACACCACCACAATCGTTTGACCACACCACCACAATCGTTTGACCACACCACCACAATCGTTTGACCACACCACCACAATCGTTTGACCACACCACCACAATCGTTTGACCACACCACCACAATCGTTTGACCACACCACCACAATCGTTTGACCACACCACCACAATCGTTTGACCACACCACCACAATCGTTTGACCACACCACCACAATCGTTTGACCACACCACCACAATCGTTTGACCACACCAACACAATCGTTTGACCACACCACCACAATCGTTTGACCACACCACCACAATCGTTTGACCACACCACCACAATCGTTTGACCACACCACCACAATCGTTTGACCATACCAACACAATCGTTTGACTATACCACCACAATCGTTTGACCACACCACCACAATCGTTTGACCACACCACCACAATCGTTTGACCACACCACCACAATCGTTTGACCACACCACCACAATCGTTTGACCACACCACCACAATCGTTTGACCACACCACCACAATCGTTTGACCACAGCAACACAATCGTTTGACCTCGCCACATCAATCGTTTGACCACACCACCACAATCGTTTGACCACACCGCCACAATCGTTTGACCACACCACCACAATCGTTTGACCACACCACCACAATCGTTTGACCACACCACCACAATCGTTTGACCACACCACCACAATCGTTTGACCACACCACCACAATCGCTTGACCACACCACCACAATCGTTTGACCACACCACCACAATCGTTTGACCACACCACCACAATCGTTTGACCACACCACCACAATCGTTTGACCACACCACCACAATCGTTTGACCACACCACCACAATCGTTTGACCATACCAACACAATCGTTTGACCACACCACCACAATCGTTTGACCACACCACCACAATCGTTTGACCACACCACCACAATCGTTTGACCACACCACCACACTCGTTTGACCACACCACCACAATCGTTTGACCACACCACCACAATCGTTTGACCACACCGCCACAATCGTTTGACCACACCGCCACAATCGTTTGACCACACCACCACAATCGTTTGACCACACCACCACAATCGTTTGACCACACCACCACAATCGTTTGACCACACCACCACAATCGTTTGACCACACCACCACAATCGTTTGACCACACCACCACAATCGTTTGACCACACCACCACAATCGTTTGACCACACCACCACAATCGTTTGACCACACCACCACAATCGTTTGACCACACCACCACAATCGTTTGACCACACCACCACAATCGTTTGACCACACCACCACAATCGTTTGACCACACCAACACAATCGTTTGACCACACCACCACAATCGTTTGACCACACCACCACAATCGTTTGACCACACCACCACAATCGTTTGACCACACCACCACAATCGTTTGACCATACCAACACAATCGTTTGACTATACCAACACATTCGTTTGACCACACCACCACAATCGTTTGACCATACCAACACAATCGTTTGACCACACCACCACACTCGTTTGACCACAGACCACACCACCACAATCGTTTGACCACCACAATTAAAGTGGCCGAACGAACTTATTTACGAACTACATAAATCAAAACGAGCAGGTCTAGTAATCACCCTTTGAATTGACCACGATCCCCGGAGTGACCACGTTGAATGTAGTGACCACAAGCTCCTTAGAATTGTAGCTGGTTATCAGGCCGAGTACTTTAATGAACACTTAGTGTGTGGCGATCACGTCTCTGTCACGGGCGACTAGCAAGAAATGTGGTCAACTGGTCATTGCTAGGTATTCAAGTCACGTTGAGCTAGGGGTCAACTGGTCATTGCTCCATATTCAAGTCACAGCCGTGGAATAATCAACAGTCGCATTTGACAAGGATATCGTAACCTTACGGTCCTCCTCGGACTGATGAATTATGAATGTGTGACGAGAGTAATGGCTGGACTAACTCACCCTGGGGACCTACACTGATTGATACATCATTGCGTGACCACAATGGTAACGATGGACTTGACAGGGTCGTGTGACCACAATGGTAACGATGGACTTGACAGGGTCGTGTGACCACAATGGTAACGATGGACTTGACAGGGTCGTGTGACCACAATGGTAACTATGGTCTTGACAGGGTCGTGTGACCACAATGGTAACTATGGTCTTGACAGAGTCGTGTGACCACAATGGTAACTATAGTCTTGACAGAGTCGTGTGACCACAATGGTAACTATAGTCTTGACAGCGTCGTGTGACCACAATGGTAACTATAGTCTTGACAGGGTCGTGTGACCACAATGGTAACTATAGTCTTGACAGGGTCGTGTGACCACAATGGTAACTATAGTCTTGACAGGGTCGTGTGACCACAATGGTAACTATAGTCTTGACAGGGTCGTGAGACCACAATGGTACCGATGGACTTGATAAGGTTGTGCGACCACAATTGTAACTATGGTCTTGACAGGGTTGTGCGACCACAATGGTAACTATAGTCTTGACAGGGTCGTGTGACCACAATGGTAACTATAGTCTTGACAGAGTTGTGCGACCACAATGGTAACTATAGTTTTGACAGGGATGTGCGACCACAATGGTAACTATAGTTTTGACAGGGCTGTGCGACCACAATGGTAACTATAGTTTTGACAGGGATGTGCGACCACAATGGTAACTATAGTTTTGATAGGGTCGTGTGTGAGGTAACGATGCAGTTCTGCAGCGCCTGAAATCGTTTTAATGAGATGGTTTGTTGTTGTCCCTGGTTGTATTCAGGGTAATATTTAAGTAAGACTTTGATGACAAAACTTAGAGATTTTCAATTTTGACGAAAGTCAGAATGCTTATAGTTATAGATTAACCAGCAAGTTTTAATGTTTTCTTTCGGCCGCTGAAAGAGATTTATGTCCATATCATAAATTCTCTTTAATTGCCAATCAATATAAAAAACAAATGAAAATGATGACATGGTAAAAAAAGAACTGAGCCGAATTATAAATCATCAGGTATTCGGTTTGAACCGATGCGTCGAGAAAGATGATGTTACGGTAAGGTTGGTATGCACGCGTGCCTCTATGGGCACGCGAGAAAATTTTGCATGGCACCACATACAGATGACCTTTTGTTTCATCATATAATAATCCATTTCAAAATATATGTTATAGATGCACCTACTGGGCATGCAGCAATAATTATATTTTCAGGATTGTAAATATTGGCACAAACACTAATATAGGTAAAAAAAATTGGCAACCACTCCGCAATGTAGCAATAGTATGAAAACATGTACGTAGAAAAGAATTGTTGTTTAAATGGAATTAAGATCATTTAAAAAGTGCATCATAATTTAGTTCAAGGATTCTTAATTGGGGATGTTGTTTAAGAGGGATGAGGGTGAGGAATGGTAAATAATAATAGTAATAATACATTGATAATTTATTTAGCACAGTACACCATCAAGCGCTTCACATAAAAATAGTAACACACAATTATAAATTCATTCAAGAAAAACATTGAAATCATAAATACAACATATAATGACATTACGGTGCATATAAACAGCCTTTATGGATTGTTTGTTTTTTTAAATTAATTTTGTAAATAAGGTTTGAAGAGATTTGTTTTAGTGCAGTCTTGAAGGTGTTAGTAGTTGGAATACCGCGAATGTGTAATGATAGAGTATTCCATTGTTTGGGGGCTCAAAAAGAGAGAGACCTTACGCCAAATGTTTAGTACACCCATCACCTAATCCAGGGGTGGGCAAACTTTATAGGGCGAGGGCCGCATTAGTAAGAAATGAAGCATCAAGGGGCCAAACCTAACCAAAATGCACCATCGATTCAAGTACAAATATCCACCTTTAACATCCATGTATTCATTTTTTTTCGATATACCGCAGGCTTCCACGGGCCGCAAGGAACTCCGTGGCGGGCTGCATGCGGCCCACGGGCCTTATTTTTCCCACCTCTGACCTAATCAAATACAACACCAGAGCACCGAATGCAAAGACCGCCCCAAAGAATAAAATCACACTTGAAATACAGCCCCCACCAACCCAATACAATAACCGCATCACCGATAACAACCATCACATCACCAAATACAACCATTGTCCACCAAATACAACCATTGTCCACCAAATACAACCATTGTCCACCAAATACAACCATTGTCCACCAAATACAACCATTGTCCACCAAATACAACCATTGTCCACCAAATACAACCATTGTCCACCAAATACAACCATTGTCCACCAAATACAACCATTGTCCACCAAATACAACCATTGTCCACCAAATACAACCATTGTCCGCCAAATACAACCATTGTCCACCAAATACAACCATTGTCCACCAAATACAACCATTGTCCACCAAATACAACAATTGTCCACCAAATACAACCATTGTCCACCAAATTATACAACCTCCGTACTACCAAATAAAGCCACCATTCATCCAAATACAAGTACAAATATACCAAATTAACCAAGCTTGCAGCCAGAGATTCCCGCCACTGAAATAATCTAATCTACAACATGAAGTCAGAAAATTTCATAACACCATCAAACCGTGTCAAGGTCACGTGACGTAGGCTGCATACCTGTAACATAGAACCATCAAACCGTGTCAAGCTCACGTGACGTAGGCTGCATACCTGTAACATAGCACCATCAAACCGTGTCAAGCTCACGTGACGTAGGCTGCATACCTGTAACATAGCACCATCAAACCGTGTCAAGCTCACGTGACGTAGGCTGCATACCTGTAACATAGCACCATCAAACCGTGTCAAGCTCCACGTGACGTAGGCTGCATACCTGTAACATAGCAACAACAAGCCGTCCTTAAAGCTTTAAACTTTCTACCTACATTTATCATTTAACCCGTCCAACTCAGGGAATCTTTCAAAATGTTTGCCTCTGACCTGGCGACGTGTAGGCGTTTAAAAATAGCCATGAGATCTTTGACAGGGTGTGGGTGGGAACACTCGTAAGTCATGAATAACCTGATAAGTCTAACCAAGTGGACTCTGCAACTTCTTACACTTGATTCAGAGTCATGTTAGAATTTATAGATATATTCATTTTCTTCATTATCATTTCTCAAATGCACAGCCCAGAATAATCCCTGGAGCTATTGAAGACATCATAAGAAACAACTCATTTCATGACTTCAGTCATCCCACTGACAGTATAATCGATTGCTGATATTAATTTCTGCATTTCGATACCCTGATTAAAAAAACAAACGAACTAATATACCAACGAAAGGGATTATCGTAAAGGCGAAGCTTTGGTTTGAATGATTAAAATGTTCGATCTTACGTGACGGTATGGTAAAAGTACAACTCTGTAGTGTAATCTAACTTAACTGTTGCCACAAAAGGTACAACTGGAGTGTAATATAACTTAACGGCTGCCCCGTAGAGCAACAACTGTAGTGTAATATAACTTAACTGCTGCACCAAAGACGTACATCTGTAGTGTAATCTAACGTAACTGTTGCCCCATAGAGGTACAACTGTAGTATAATCTAACTTAACGGCTGCCCCATAGAGGTACAACTGTAGTATAATCTAACTTAACTGCAGCCTCATAGTGGTACAACTATAGTGTAATCTAACTTAACTGTTGCCACATAGAGGTACAACTGTAGTGTAATCTAACTTAACTGCTGCCCCATAGTGGTACAGCTATAGTGTAATCTAACTTAATTGTTGCCCCATAGAGATACAAGTGTGGAGTAATCTAACTTAACATAGAGGTAATCAACTCCGTTGCATGCTATACTAATGGTAGAACCAGTTGGAAGTTATAGCGAGCCCGCCCTGCTTACCTGTTCCATTTAACTTAAGTCTAGCGTAACTCCCACAAAGTGCATCGGTGTCTCCAACACCCACACATTGTACTTTAACTCTGTTTGTTGCAGTGGTGTAGCAAGAGAGGTTTAATTGAAACATTCCATTTAACGTAATTTTTATGCCGTTTTTTTGTTTTGTACACTCTGAGTCAATAATTGTGTAAAAAGGCAAAGACTGGTGTATAAAATGAAACGTTTGTTGAATAAAAGCATAGGTTGGTGTTATTCCTAGATACAGTAAAGCCACATAAAAGCATAGGTTGGTGTTATTCCTAGATACAGTAAAGCCACGTAAAAGCATAGGTTGGTGTTATTCCTAGATACAGTAAAGCCACATAAAAGCATAGGTTGGTGTTATTCCTAGATACAGCAAAGCCACATAAAAGCATAGTTTGGTGTTATTCCTAGATACAGTAAAGCCACGTAAAAGCATAGTTTGGTGTTATTCCTAGATACAGTAAAGCCACGTAAAAGCATAGGTTGGTGTTATTCCTAGATACAGTAAAGCCACATAAAAGCATAGTTTGGTGTTATTCCTAGATACAGTAAAGCCACGTAAAAGCATAGGTTGGTGTTATTCCTAGATACAGTAAAGCCACATAAAAGCATAGTTTGGTGTTATTCCTAGATACAGTAAAGCCACGTAAAAGCATAGGCTGGTGTTATTCCTAGATACAGTAAAGCCACTCAAACTCCACGTGTTCAGACGGAGAAAAACTGCTTACTTCTAGAATATACCAGTTCAGAGGTCAGTTCCTCATCACTTTCGGTATGCAATTCAGAATTCGAAAAAGAACAAGCCATTGATTAGAATCTAGCAATAAGGCAAGATGAAGAAGTTTAACATATCGGGTGACAGTAACACTATTTCTGCCACTGATTGTTTGAACGTGTGACCTTATTGTCTAGTCTAATGCAATGGTGGCCAAACTATAGCTCGCGAGCCGCATGCGGCTCTTCTGTGTTCACATTGCGGCTCGCGTACTATTTATGAAAGATATTTTTACAATGATACTGGAAGATTTCCAAGCCAGGTTTAATGACACATAGTTCTTCAATGCGGCTCTCGACAATTTGCTTATATTTAAAAATGTCTCTCAGAAGCTAAAGGTCTGGCCACCCCTGGTCTAGTGTTTGCCTGAGCTGCGTGCGTTGTGTTCTCTCAATGCTACACTAATAGTAAAACCCTTTAATAGTTCTTTCTTCCTTATGAGGTTTAACATATGCGGTTCACTCATTCTCTCACTTATAGATCTCTCTTTTGCCTTCTAAATTAGAAATCTTTAATTTGTATACCAAACACCCGCCCCACAATTTTAGTCATATTAAATCCAAGTACTTGAACTTATAAGTTTGAAATTATTTTCTTCTTTTTAGGCCACTTATAAAAACGTGGTTTTTAAAAATCATTTTTTTACCTTTATTTATTTTCTTCTTTTTAGTCCACTAATAAAAACGTGGTTTTTAACAATATTTTTAAATCCCTTATATTAACTTCACCGGCGTCTCTGTCTGTATCATCTCTCTCTGTCTTGGGCGGGCGGAAAAACAAAAGTAAAAAATGACCCACTTCCCGTGATCCGATCGAGCTGAAATTTGGCACACGGACCCGTTTCACCTAACAATGCATCGTATCAAAATTTCAGATCGATCAAACGTACCGTAATTAAATTAATGCATTTTTAGTTTATCCTTATATAACGTATGTAATTCAAATTCACTGTTTGTTATTGTTTTTTTCCACGTGAAAGTTTGAGTTGACGCGTTGAGGCGACCCATCGAAGTACCGGCGTGCTTTTGTTTACATTTTACGTGTCACGCTGAGCTCGGTCAAGCGAATCGGCGACCAGACTTTCCCCCCCTCTCCCACCGGGTTATGAAGCAAAGTTGGGTTAAGACAGATTCAGTCTGTAAATGCTTGTGGCGTTTGAAAATAATCAATACTGTTAGTTATGACTTATATATAAGGGATTTATAGTCAAAAACTTTGTTTTTACGTGTTTGTTTTATTTAATCCCTTATATTAACTTCGAAATCTTGTCTCTCTGTCGTCATCTCTTCGTCGGGCGGAAAAACAAAAGTAAAAAATGACCCACTTCCCGTGATGCCATCGAGCTGAAATTTGGCACATAGACTTGTGTCACGTAACAATGCATCGTATTAAAATTTCAGATCGATCAAACGTACCGTAATTAAATTAATGCATTTTTAGTTTTTCTCTATACGACAGATGTAATTCAATTTCACGGTTTGTTATTGTTTTTTTTCCACGTGACAGTTCAGTTCGAGCGTTGACGCCACATCATCGATGTACCGGCGTGCTTTTGTTTTGCATTTTACGTGTCACGCTGAGCTCGGTCCAGCGATCGGTGACCAGACCTTTCCCCCTCTTCCCCCCCCCCGGGTTATAAAGGGGAGTTAAGACAGATTCAGTCTGTAAATGTTTGTCGCGTTTGAACATAATCAATACTGTTAGTTATGTCTCATATATAAGGGATTTATAGTCAAAAACTTTGTTTTACGGTTTCGTTTTATTTTACCTCTATTTATTTTACCCAAACACCTCATCAGCGCCCGCCCAACGTTTAATAACAAAGCGATGAGGTCACGGGGTGAACACGCCGCGTGAAATCAAACTACGGCAGGCGGGTACAGGTGCTTATATTAAGATAAACTAAGAAATGCATTAATTTAATTACGGTACATTAGATCGATCTGAAATTTTGAAACAATGTATTGTCATCCAATATCTATCTGTGGTAAAATTTTGAGCACTCTAGGACCATCAGAAATGGTGTAATTTTACGTTGGCAAATTTGAAAAATTGCGGACAGACAGACACGAAAGCAAGTATATAATAAAATATAGATAGACTAAAAAGTTCAATAATTTAATTACGGTACATTAGATCGATCTGAAATTTTGATACAATGCATTGTCATCCAAGATCTATCTGTGGTAAAATTGTGAGATCTCTAGGACAATCAGAAGTGGTTTAATTTTACGTTGGCAGATTTGAAAATTGTTGGACAGACACACAATGCCACAGGAACGAAAGCGAGTAAATAAAAACGTGGTAAACAAATGTAGTTGTATTGAGTACAATAGTTACGATTGGCTTCGTTGTGAATTAGTTTCCTCCCCTTATTAAATCCTTTAGTGGAGCACAACTTTGATTCATTCCGTGTGCTTATGCTACAATCAAACAACAAAAGCGAAACAATGTTGGTCTAGACCAGGGGTCTCCAAACTACGGCCCGCGGGCCAGATGCGGCCCGCGAGGCCCTCTCATCCGGCCCCTGGAGACCTTTTAATCTCCCAAAAAGATACTATTTTTAACTATAGTTTACCACAAAACTGTGTGTAGTTGGCCCCCAAACTGCCGTTTGACAGTTAATGTGGCCCTCCGGCAGAAAAGTTTGGAGACCCCTGGTCTAGACCAGTGTGGGCGCGCTGAAGCAATCCAGTGGGGCGGTGAAGACCACAGGTCCATTTGGGGGGGGGGCGGTGAATAACTTAAAGGGGCGGTGAAAGCATAAAAATAAAGAAGGAAGATTAAGAAGTACAAAAATGTTTATTTATTCCGCTAATAAAGCTGTATTTATTTTTTTAAACGTCTTTGACGTTGATTTGTTTCCCGCATATATATTGGCACATAACTATTTCTTTACTGAGATCCCACACTCGCCTCAATATCTTGAACAGGCTCAGCCAGCGGACACTGCTGTGGTACATAATATCATTTAAATTTTCAAGCAGTGCCTTAACTGCTTAAGTGCCCTGGCTGTGACAAAGTTTACCATACTGACAACTGCTTGATATTCAACACAGCCTCAACACAGATTTACACAGACTCTCCTGATGTATTACGCAGTGGAAAGGTAGAGTGTATGGTCAGGATGTTCTTCTTTAATTTTATTATTCATCAATTTCACCAGACTTCCTTTTTTTTTAGTTAAGTCACTTGCTCCACCGGTTTTTACACTTGTCATATTGTTGCACACCAACCCAGTTCTTTCAACACAGTTCTCAACTGCACTGAATAAATACTGACCTGTTGTTGTGTCTTTGAGTGATTCAAAACTAAGTAATTCTTCTGTAAGATCGAAACGAGGGTTTATTCCCGTATAAATACCAACAATTGCGCTGTTCCTGTGCATTGGTACTTTCGCCCAACGCAAGAGAGTAGCACAAAAAGTCTTTGCTTGCATCTCAAATTTGGTGCATCAGGTTGTCACTTTTATCTTCAACACGCTTGACTACAGTCCTCTTTGATAAAGAAATGGTGTCCAATTGTGTTTTCTGTTCTGAACACTTAATGCTTATGTTACTGCATCTTTCAGAAAAACAGGCTTGTTTCATTTTACGATCGTATGGGACAGCACCAAACTGGCTTCGGTTGCAGCACCTTGTATTCAAGGTTGTTTTGTGAAAACATTTAGCTGCTTCTTTAAATTATTAACCAACTCATGTCATTTCCATTTTCCCTCTTCGTTCGTTAAACTGTGCCCGAAATCCCGAAACGCTAACGTTTTTTTGTTTTTGTTTGGTGGTGTCTTTTTAAGCTGTACTCCTTAAAGACGCTCACACACTTACGGCACAACAAGCAGACTGCTTTGCTCCTAACGCTCGTGAAGCAGTATTCAACAGTCCATTCGTCATTAAAAACATGACATTCGTCCTCAATCTTTATTTCTTTTACTTTTATTTTTATTTTAATTTTTTTGCATCAACCATGGTTAAATCAACGTCTATTTATTTTAAATTACAATTTTTTCAAAATTGTGTAAAATGTAAATCGTAAACAAAAACAAATTCCGGTTGAGCTGAAATGTAGTTTCAAATAGGTATGTTAACAAATAATAACTAATGATCACTAATCGGTTATGGAGCCATAAAACCGATTATATATCCCTAGATTCGAATCCAATGCTCGGAAATATTTTCAAAAATATATCGAAAATTCTAAACAAAGAAAATTAACATGACGCAAGATCGCCACATGTACATGCCTACGGGCCGCATAATATATATGCTGTCGGTCCGCATGCGTTCCGCGGGCCGTAGTTTGCCCACTCCTGTGCTAGAATAAGAAAAATTGGGAGTTGGGAGGGGGAGGGGGCGCTAAGTAATTATTTTTTTTTGGAAAGGGGGCGGTAGGCCAAAAAAGTTTGGGAACCACTGGTCTGGACGGAGAATAAGCCATACAAAAACTTTATCCATTAGTTACAGTATGCTTAAACCATTTTCGCGTTGGTCGTCTCAAATATCCTATAGTGTAAGGTCCGTGTCTGGTTTGGTGAAGTTAAGTCCTTTCCACCACAGGAGCTACTGACAAACGTAAAGAATGAAACACATGTACCGTGACATCGTTGTCACGTTCTGGTATTACTTAATCATCTTTGTTTTTCTTTTCATTGTTTGTGTTTGCTATTTTTAATTAACACTGGGGACATTAGCCACCCCCCCCCCAAAAAAAAAGGTGTCTCTCCGTGCAAGCACCTCATTAGCCCACAACTAGTTACGCCGCTTAAATTTCCAACAATAAAACGCAAATGCATGTAACTCAAATACAATATAAGTTTTATGACATATACTTTAATATAAGTCTAATTTATAATTAAGTATAATTAAAGGACGGTGTCTATTTTAACCGCGGAGACTTCTTGACACCGGAACTTAGTGGGCATTTGGTGGGAGTAAATATAATTCTTAAATTGAACTGAATTGACCACCTCGTGTTGTTAGCACAGGTATGGGCGCATCTCAGCTTTTTGAACATTGATTTATTTGAATATTTATTTGAGTTCTTTGAGGGTAGTTTACCAACCGTAGATCAAAATATTTTTTCTGCGTCCGAATAGAAAGAACGTACATCTTAAATGAATGAAATAGAAAACATATACATAAATTCGGTAGTCATCATGTCAAGATTTTGAGAATCCTTCAAACATCGTTAGTAAAAGTTTAACATGTCTTTCTATAATGCCACAATCAGTTGACATCAAAATACTGCTTACATATTAATTCGAAAGTCGCATGTTTATACTGCTGAAATTTTTAGTAGATTGCTCCAAAAAAAATTATTAAAAAAATAATAATAATAACAATAAAAACTCGAATTAGTATTTAAGCACAATTTCCAACAATTCGTCCATAGCAATTCTCGATACAAATCACTAAATAGTATTCAGCAAGTAAATAACGATCACACATAATTTTAATAATTCATAACAGAAATATAAGTTTATTAATGAGATTTAAGAAATTGAATGCATATTTATCCGCCACGACACTTTACTTGCATGACGATCGGTTTATGAGAGTAGTACGACTAATAGATGTGGCAAGTGAGCTCATGATCCTGCAGAATTTCCGACTTTTTTATTTACCACGTTTTTATTAACTCGCTTTCGTTCCTGTGGCATTGTTTGTTTGTGTGTCTGTCCAAGATTTTTCAAATCTGCCAACTTAAAATTAAACCACTTCTGATGGTCCTAGAGATCTCAAAATTTCAACACAGATAGATCTTGGATGACAGTGCATTGTTTCAAAATTTAAGATCGATCGAATGTACCGTTATTAAATTATTGAACTTTTTAGTTTATCTATATTTTATTATATACTTGCTTTCGTGCCTGTCTGTCCGCAATTTTTCAAATTTGCCAACGTAAAATTAAACCACTTCTGATTAGTTCAAGTACTTCGATTTAATATGACTATAAACGTGGGGCGGGTGTTTGGTATAAAAATTAAAGATTTCTAATTTAGAAGGCAAAAGAGAGATCTATAAGTGAGAGAATGAGTGAACCACATATGTTAAACCTGATAAGCGCCCGCCCCACGTTTTTAGTCATATTAAATGAAAGTACTTGAACTTATAAGTTTTAAATTATTTTCTTCTTTTTAGTCCACTTGTAAAAACGTGGTTTTTAAAAATCATTTTTTTACCTTTATTTATTATTCAAGGGAAATCATTATAGATTACATTAAAAAAGTAATTTCAAATCAATACGTCTGAAAGGATACAAAACAATTGCTATCTACCAATTGCTGCTAAAATTACGGGAGTGGAACGAAATGAGATTTTTTCAAAAATTCGTTCTCCAACATTGTTCTAAATATTATTAGCTATCGTTTGGCTTTTGTTTGAACCCGATAGGTGTTATGGTTGGCGAGAAATTGACAAAATACTGATCTTTTTTCGGTTACTATTTTATTATTATTATTTTTTATTTTTTTTATTTTGGATTTTCCAGGAAATCCCAGTAAACCTTTTCGGTATTTTATTTTTGCCCGTGCACATACTTGGGACCTCTTTAACATCTTTCCAAATGACCCGAACTCTCTATCTGGTATGGTTCAGGAGTAGTTGCAGGAGTGATTTTTCTTTAATTTTTATTTCAATGTAGAGCATGGTTTGAATCAAAAGTTGACACTCGCGTGATCCCTTGTTGATTCTGTTGTGATCTCGTGTTGAGTCTGGTGTGATCTCGTGTTGAGTCTGGTGTGATCCCGTGTTGATTCTGTTGTGATCTCGTGTTGAGTCTGGTGTGATCTCGTGTTGAGTCTGTTGTGATCTCGTGTTGAGTCTGTTGTGATCTCGTGTTGATTCTGTTGTGATCTCGTGTTGAGTCTGGTGTGATCCCGTGTTGAGTCTGTTGTGATCTCGTGTTGAGTCTGGTGTGATCTCGTGATGAGTCTGGTGTGATTCCGTGGTTCAATGTTTTAAATACACTGTATCCTTTTTAAAGAATTGGGGAGGATTTTTAAGAACCTAACACAGGACATGAAACTGACTGAAATTAAATTTGATCTGGGGGTGGGGGAGGGGGTAAGGAATAGGAACGGATCTAACAAGTACGGGATTATATTTCGTGTGGTATCGATGACCATGATGACCAGGACAAAGCATAAACATTTGAGCTGCGGAAATTAACGATTAATTTCTCGATTAATCGTTAAAAATGTTTATTATGACGATTAAATTATTTTTAACGATTAATCGATCCTTCATTTACAAATTAAGTTTTAAAAAGTTTTTAAAAAATAAATAAAAATAGCGGCTGATAAAAAATAACAAATTTCCTGACGATTACATGAATATTTTGGTTTTAAACTTTTGACTGACGGGAATGTTCAAAATGATGATTATGTTTGGATACCATGGTTCTAACACTTCACCTACTTATCAAACCAAATGAAAAGCGTATTAATCTAAAGACAGTAATTGAGTCTGATAGAGACAGAAAATGACGACAGCTCTTCTGATGGATTACTGCGTTACAAAATGGAGATGAAAGTTCCTGAATCCATTAACCCTCTACAATGGTGGAAACTTAATGAAGACCGATAGCCGATAATGTCATTCCTTGCCAAGAACGTTTTGTGCATACCAGTTACCTCAGTTCCATATGAATGATTGTTCAGCTCGGCTGGTTATATTGTCAATTAGACCCACTCATCACTGGAACCAAATAAAGTCAATAATGCGTAGTTGGTTAAAAGATGACATATAAAGGAGACATTCCAGTGTTATTTAGATTTTCAACCAGAGCTTTTAATAAGTTTTACTTATGACATCATACATTTTATTTTTTTTGCTTTAATCGAAATTAACGATAATTAATCTTTAATTTTTCAAAAGTTAACGATTACATTGAAATTAATCGTTAACAGCCCTAATAAACATACAGTACGAGTTATCTCAAACGACCCGCACCATTAATTATCAAATAGATTTTTTAATCTTATAAAATTCAAGGTTCCCAACATAGTTTGTACTCCATTATTTCTATCACGTTGAATATTTCTTGGACTAACATCATCTCACGAACTGCTGTAATCGTCTTTAATCCCTCCAATCAATAAAATATATGGATCTAATATTGAACAATGTCAAGTCAATTTTTTATTTAAAAAATAATATATTAAGGACCAAGGTCCAACCGTTAGTTGCTTAAATTATCTTTTAGTGACGCGTAATTCATTTATATATACGATGTAAGTCTGTCTCTGCTACATGTGTTTTCTATACCTGTCATCATTTCTAGTGCTTTGGGACTACAGCAAACACTGTTTTGTAATAAGAATTCCAAACATAAACGAACTTAGTACTTGTTCATCAAATCTCCGAAAGAAATTTACTTAAAATATAAATGAATTGCAGTCGCGCGGCCATCCGAATATGACAAAGAAGTGTGAAAAAGTTCTAACTGCAAATGACAATTTTTGACTATTGGTTGTTTCAAGCTGTAGGTAAAATTTATTGCTCTGACTGCATAACCATGTCACTATATGTGTCAATAGTCGGTAGTGGTATCAATCGTTGCGACTGTCCTGGTGCCAAGGTTCTTTGAAATAATCTATGGCAGGTAAGTGAAAGTTTGTACCAGTAGTTCAAATGAAGCGACGGCCCCCATGTAGGCAGCTCTCTCCTCTGTCACCCCTATTCCAATGGGGAAAACACACCTCGCCTTATCACCAGCACAGGGCTTGAGATTGTGGAATGAAAACAAGCGACGCATTTTTTTCTGTCCCTAGTTCAATGAAACGTTGGCTTTGAACTGTCACGAATGTCCCGGATCTGACGTCACTTTCAGGTGGGCGCGGTATTCTATATCAGGTGCACATGTGCAATGCACGATTTTGGGAAAGCTTCCAGATCATTCTTTTCATTTTCATGTTTGTTTTGCCTTGATTGAAGGTTGTGAATCATTCGTGAAGAATGTTTGGTCATTAAGACTGTCACGATCACTAATACACTAAGGCCCTGAGACATTAAGTCAATAAGACTGTAACACACACTATTACACTAAGATAATAAGACATAAAGTCGCTAAGACATTCAGAAACTGTATAAACAACTCTCTTACCACTCGTCTTACATGTTCTCAACTATCATTTCATGAACTATCACAAAAATGTTGTTCAAAATCACGTCCACATACGACAGCCCACATTTATGACGTAACAAAGGAAAACCAATTTGAAATGTGTTGATAAAGTGTTAGGTGTGATAAAAACATTTCAATGCACATATTTTTAAAGATTATCTAACGGTTAAACTTATGTGTGTAGACATAATCCGTTGTAAATGTTTAGCTATCACTTGTAAACAATATATGTCAAAATATAAGTCTCATAATGGACATTTTGGCTTTCTGCTTTTCTTAGAGCAGGGGTTGGCGAACAGGAGAAAACTGCCCCATGGGGGTAAAAGGGAACTCTCATTACACAGGCAATGCAGACTCATTTTGACCATATAAAAATAAAATCCCTAGAATCCGCTCCTTTGGGGTAACGTCAACACAAAACTTTATATTTTGGGGTATCAGGCATACAATTTTGCCTATCCTTGTCTAAGTAGGGGTGTATTGGCATCAGAATTAGTATATAGTATTTAAAAAATGTAGGATATGAAACCTTAAAGGCTTTTCATAGTTTTGAAACTGAAAGTAAAAAAAAATTGAATCTCTTGTGCCCTAAAACACCCACACATAATTTAAGTAGAAAAGGTTGAATCAAAAATTATGTTGGAATTTTTTCAGGATACCATTTCGGGGTGTTCATAAATCCAGAATAAGTAGAAAAGCCCGAAAGACTCTATGGTGCCCCTAGTAAACTATATAGTGACTGAGATTACGGGCAAGAGAAGACAGTGAAAACTGCAATCGATCTCCTGATGCTACTGTATAGAAGATAACATAGATTGGAGAAACAGGAGAGTTGGGTTATATTCATGGAGTCGCTCGATAAAAAGATGCAATTATTGTGTTGTTATTTTTAGTAACTGACAGTGTAAAACTTTTAAGATAAATACAGAGGCGACACAAATGGATTCTCAGCCTAATATTTGAGTACAACTTGTTGTCACGGTTGTTTGATTTCATGCCAGTACAACTTGTTGTCACGGTTGTTTGATTTCATCCCAGTACAACTTGTTGTCACGGTTGTTTGATTTCATCCCAGTACAACTTGTTGTCACGGTTGTTTGATTTCATCCCAGTACAACTTGTTGTCACGGTTGTTTGATTTCATCCCAGTACAACTTGTTGTCACGGTTGTTTGATTACATGTCAGTACGACTTATTGGAACGATTGAGCGACTGAGCTTCTGGAAACGCTTAACAGACACTCAAGTTCGTTGACTCGTATGTTTGACTCAATCCCTCACACAGAAGAGAACTGATATGAAACTATTTTGTAAATCTTAAGAGGACGTTATCTAGATCTGACGTGGAATGGAAATCTTTAGAATTCTAAGTCATCTTTTAACATTGACTCCACCACATTGCACCCAATGTGCCGTACCATTGCACCCAGTGCGTCGTACCATTGCACCCAGTGCGTCGTACCATTGCACCCAGTGCGTCGTACCATTGCACCCAGTGTGACGTTTATTTAGTTCCACTTTCGATGACTCCCTTGTTACTCCACTTCGGATGTCACTCTATCAATGAACCATCCAAACATCCCATGTCTTTCACGGCCTCAGGGGATGCCATGGTATCGAGTAACAGTATTGTATGACAAGTAATTTTGCCATCGCCTACCATTAGTATTATTGATATTTGACGTCTTGTTTCCTGCAAACGCAATCCATTGGGCGAATCGACTGACGTTTCCTTCATTCTGGCTTATTAAATGCACCAAAAGAAATATGTTGATTGAAATTGCTCATCGCTCTAATGCTCACACAAGCTTACCATAGACGAAATGCTCACACAAGCTTACCATAGATAAAATGCTGGCACAAGCTTACCATATAGGAAATGGTGATAGAAGCCTACAATAGTCACACATTTAAAAACCACTAAAAGTAAGTTGGCCAAACTGAGACACTCGGCGAGCCGGAAACGTATTTCCTCATTCGATCATTCAATTTAAAAATAACGTTCACCTAATTTAAAAAAAATAATTGATTTGTGTGTGTTGTCTACAATTCTCCTTTAAAAAAAATTATTTAAATATCTCGAAGGTTGATGCAAAAATAAACATAGACAACCGCCATGTCTAAGTTTGACCAAACGCTCTTGGGAAGGCGTTCTTAGATCTGTCGTCGCTAGTCTTTCACTGAATTATAAGGGTATGAAGATGGAAGTGCGCTTTCTGAAAAATGGTTAGCTACTATAATAAAGCCTAAGGCGGCCGCTTTTTTTAAAAGCCCAACTAACTTGTCCTTGTTAGATAAATACGAAATATTACACTTTCTGAAATATAGGTACACAAAGTATTTTATAATTTTTTGTTTTTTGTTGTCAAAAGCCCAAGAAACTTATCCTTGTATGATAAATACGAAATATTCCTGAAATGTACACAAAGTATTTTATAATTCACAATCCTCAAATCCTGTTTTTACATCGTTCCCTAAAACAATGACGTCATATAATGTTTTTTTTTACACTGCTAATCACCACACGATTTTTTAACTGCTAATGTTAATCTGGAAACAAAAATGGTTATGATTTTTGAGTCTATATTTTCATTTTTTTTAAAGAATGATGTCCCTTAGCGTTACGTTACGGAATTAGCAATAATTCAGGGTGTTTATATTTTACTAAACGCCCCGCGGCGTAGCATACACCGCAGACTTGCTCACGAGAGTGCAAATAAAGTGGAGAAATAACGGACACAAACTACAGCACGAAGAAATCAAAACAACGCGAGTGAACGTCGGTTTAGGGGAGGGGGGGGGGAATGCCAACTCATTGTTGGTTTCGAGACATTTGCAGGCGAAATTCGGTACACCCCTAACTTCTATGAAGTCAGCTTAAAACGATGATCGGTTTAAAATCGGAGTTACATAATCGATAATGAGTTTTTTTTTAAAAATAGAAAACAACAACACGCAATTAACAACCCTAAATATGACTAACCCTCGCTAGGGTCAGCCAATCACAGTTTATGTGTAAGGGATGTTAGTATTAAATGGGAGGCGGGTAACAACATCATCAGTCTGCATTTATTTACGTTTACTCGCTATTTTTATTTTACTAAGTACTGCTTTTTGTGTCTGTACTCTCACCCCCCCCCAACCGTTCTTTGCACTGTCTGTAATGAGCAAGTCTTCGGCGTATGCTACGCCGCGGGTCTCTCCAGAGTTCCTCCTTTTCATTCACTCACAGTCGTTTGCCCAAACCCACCCCATTTTGACAACTGTGTCTTTCAGGAAGTCTTCACCCGTCATTAAATCATTAACGGCGTATGCTACGCTGCGGGTCAGTTAGTGTTGGCAATAAAGGGGTAAAAGAACGGGCACAAACAGACATTTTAAAAAAATAAAAAAAATTAAAATGTTTTCACTGGGTCTTGAACCCAGGACCTTCCCCGTATGAGGCGACTGTTATAACCAGTACACTCTAAATCTCACGTTATTCTGTGAAAGAACAATTCAAGTGAATGGCAAGTCAACGCAAGAGCTTTTGTTGCCACCCACTACCCCTCCCCCCCCCCGTTTTTTTTCTTTTCATCCCACCACGCTTGCCAACAGTGATTAGATGACCCCAGCGAGGGTCATTCGTCATGCTCGGTTGCACATACTTTCAGCTTTAGTCTTGCATGGTCCCATGAAGAGAATTATATATATAGAATAGATAATTGCAATTTTAAAACATCAATGTATTTGGGCTCATTTAAGTATACATGCGTTTTTTTCCCCAACAAATATTACTTAAAACTACAAGAATTGTCGTAAGGAGCGTTACCATCTATAGACACTGTTAAATATAAAATTTTAACCTAACTACTCTAGCCAGATCTTTAAAACACTCTCCAATCACTAGCTGACATCAACGTTAAGATCCTGGTCGTTCATTTCTTTGCTAGCTCCATTTTTTTGCTCCTAAGGCTATTGGGTTGTTAGCACTAACATACTTCGCCTAGTTGGGTTGTTAGCACTAATCTACTTCGCCTAATGGCACACTGACACATGTGACATGAAATCGTGCGTGTCCGTTGGTCGTGTGGCCTCCAGCACCATCAAGTAGTAACTCAACTATTCCAGAAATCACGCGCAGATGATGGCGGCCTTGAAGGGAATTTAAATGACGTCAATAACCTTTTTTTGAAACACCATTTTGAGAAGACGAAAGAGTGATTCATGTCTGATCAGTTTGAAAGAGTTGTAAGTTTATTCTGTTAAAACTTTCCTCTGAGAATCTAAGATTGAGTTGTTTGGAGGAACACTTGAGGGAAGCCAATCTCGGGGGGTCAGAAACTGACATATTTGACTAGACTCGGACTCCTGTCTAGGACACGCAGCTCATTTATTTAGATCACAGTAGTTTCCTTTACTGTCAGAATTAATTTATGAAGCTTTATTGTCCATTGTTTCTTTGGGGTATGTCGTTAAAAGACATTGGACTCGATTGACTAGACTGCAAGGTGAGTGTTTGGTAATTGCGTTTTAATATTTCATAAGCATCTAAGTACTGTGTCAAAACAAAACAAAAAGAGCTTTTTTCAGATTAAGTTGCCTTCCATGTCTCTTGAGGGGATTTGAATTACCGACCGCCATGTTCAGTGAGACTGTGAGACTTCGATTTTCTATCTCAGTTCCATGACAAAGCTTAAGCAAAAGATAAAACTCGGCACACCTCCTTTTCATTAATCATATTAAATACTGAAGGAAACTGAACTAATAGTATTCACTTCTGTATAGATTGGGGTCCTAGGATCATTTGTCCGTTAATGAGCAATGTGAATAGGAACAGGCGCAGACAATATGCCAGGCTTGGTAATATTGAAATTATAGGGATTATAACAATAACAATAATATCCAGTCCATTGACAGTACATTTAGACTGTTCGAGAAAGTTCCTTAATTTATAACATTTTTTAAAAGCCAAATCTCCTGCGTTTTAATACAATGTGGAAAAATAATTATGACTTGATTAAATATCTTATTGAATTTTTAGATCACTTTTTCAGGGCACATCCTGATTGGTGTATTACAAAATGAACAGGGGGTTCATTTTGTAATACACCAATCAGGATGTGCCCTGAAAAAGTGATCTAAAAATTCAATAAGATAATTAATCAAGTCATAATTATTTTGAATCAAAATTGATATAGTTATTCCATTTGTTGTAGATCATGTTCTTTCGTAACAGCGTTGCGAAGAATTGTCATTTGCCTTACTTTCTGGGAATTGAGGGGTGATGACGATGTTGGATTTAAGTTGCGCGACTGCGTAGCCAACTAACTGACGACAAGCAGAAGATAAAACTTACCGCACAGCAATTTAAGATGGAAAAAATGATGTCATGTCATAAGGGTAACAAGTCATTAATAAAAATAACCTTTTAATCGTCTAGTCTTAATTCTAGTTTAGGGGGAAAGTGTTGGCCAAAAGACAAGCTGGCTGAAATAACTAGTGAAAGCTGCACTACATTCATCGTTAGCGCAGACGACCAAGCTGAGTGATGTGTTGAAATATTCATTAAATGAACAACGATATTGAACAGTGAAATAAGGTCGCAAAAATACATGTTCTACCCACCAAACCTCATACGAAGTATTTATGACGGTTAATATTTTATTTTTATTTTATATTTTTCTTCTGTAAAGTTACACATAAATTTAGAGTTAATGCACTATGATTTCACTAATTTAAATATTGCTAAGAAAAAATACAGGGCAGTACCATGAGACTGTTGGAAACAGGGCAGTTGTTTAAGTACTAAGATGGGGGTGGTAGCAGGGCAGTTGTTTATGTACTAAGACAGGGGTGGTAACAGGGCTGTTGTTTATGTACTATATAAAAAAGGGGTGGTAACAGGGCAGTTGTTTATGTACTTAGACATGGTAACAGGGCAGATGTTTATGTACTAAGACAGGGGTGGTAACTGGGCAGTTGTTTATGTACTTAGACAGGGGTGGTAACAGGTCAATTGTGTTTAATACCACGACACTGTTGGAAACAGGGAATTTGTTTTTGTGCTAAGACAGGGGTGGAAACAGGCGGTTGTTTTTGTGATAAGATAGGGGTGGACAGCCGTATATTTCAAAGGCAGGCAACACATCATCCAAACATACAAGTATTTGGTGGAGGTTAGATGAAGTTCTCCAACCTCATTATGAATATAAATAACTCAGTTCTTAAACTAAAGTGCAGCGATGATTGTAAATAGTTTCTATAAATATACATGACAGTTAGACTCTCAGACTTTGGGGTACCTGGCAAACAGAACCTCGCGTCAAATGTATTGGACGCCAAGTAGGCGTAATGTCGACTTGACCTAATGTGGGTTTGCCTCAGGTAAACCTGACATAAGGTATGTTGAAATAAACGGTTCTTGAAACTGCTTTGAATACGAGGCTTATTTTGCTCCGCCATCGCCCACTATAAGTGCGTTTTACTGGATTATCTCTCTCTGTAATAGCAGCTAGCGCAAGCCCCCCGTATAATTGGAGGGCTAGTAATACATGTACAATGCGATAACTTCCCATTTACTCTAAGTGTAGCACAGATTATGAGTTTCATTAAATTGCTTCATAAGAATCGCAACCAGTGAGGTTCCCTCCCATCAACGCCCTCCCCCCTGTCACAAACTGTCACAAATCTTGGACTAGAGTATGTCACAATTTTGAACAAAAATTGTGTTTTTATTAACAAAATAATTAAATTTTAATATAAAACACCTTGACGTCACACATGGCTGACCCCCCCCCCTCTGGAGCGTGACGTACTTTATGGACGGCCCCTTAAAATAATCATTTATTAATATAGTCTCACGCCATTTTTTAATTATTACATTTGCGTTAAAAAAAATATTTTAAAAAAAACAATGCTATATACTATATACACATGAAGAGGGAGAGATAAATGTAGAGAGAGAGGTTGATATATAGATGTATCTTTTTAGTATTTATATTTATTTGTTTCTCACCAAATGAAATCTCCGTTAATTAATTTAACTGTATTTGTAATATAATACCCACAAAACTGTCTTGCGACTAGGCCTGTCAATGGGTACACGGAATTTTACTACCCGGGTAATCTCACGGCAACGGGTACCCGGGACCCGGGTACCCGGGTACCCGTTGCCGTGAGATTACCCGGGTAGTAAAATTCCCCGTGTGAAAATTTGGCTGCCATGTCTATATTAACCAAACATTGGGTTTACGATTGTCGATGTTGTTTATCTACCCCCTCCTCCTCCCTCCATTCGATTGTGTTTTGTGTGTTCATTACAGCGTGTTTGAGTTGCCCAAAAACTTATTTTAATAATACACCAAAATGTGTAAGTTTTAAAAGTCAATAAATTAGTTACTAACAGTGTAATATGGATAAGGGCCCGTCCATAAATGACGTTACGCACCTAGGGGAGGAGGGGGTCACACATTTGTGACAAGGGGGAGGGATGTGTTTAAGAATAAATGTGACGTCACATCAAAACGCGCAACTTTAAATAAAAGTTCCACTGAAATATTTGATTGCTTACAATTTATTTAATGATGTTTTACGTGGATTTAAGCGAGTAGCGATTTTTAGAGTTCAACTTCACATTCAAATACAACATTAAATGACAATAAAGTTATTTGACACATGCTCATTTTCAAAAAGAAGTACGGCTTTTACGGGGGGGGGGCGACGCAAAGCTTTGTGACGTCATATTGGAGGGGGCTCTAAGTTTTTGTGACAACCTGTGACGGGGGGGGGGTAAAAAAATCGTCCAATATCACTTGATGTCATTTATGTACGGCCCCTAAGACGTCGGCCGTGTAGCTACTGTGTGAAATGAGGTGCATGGAAGGTGGCTAGGTAGCATTGTATAGCGGTCATGACGGGGAAAATTATGCGATGTTTCGATCGGGTAACCCGGGTACCCGTTCGAAATTTGGATGGGTACCCGGGCAGCATTTTTCAACAATATTGACAGCCCTACTTGCGACGCATTCAGTTTGTGGCGTTGTCAATCGATTTCTTTTCAGGCTGGAATTTGTTGAATGTTAAATATCCAGAAGCTCTTTGAGCAGTGGTGTTAACCAAAGTACACATACCACAAAATAGCTGGTACCCCACCAGTTGCGTGTCATGGGTTAGAGTTGCCCGGTGCGAGACGAGAACTTTGTCACCTCTTCTAGGAAATCAATTCAGCAATTGACTTACATAACTACCCCTACATGTAAAGAAGCACGATCCTGGGGGTGGGGGGGCAGGCCAATCCCTTCCTGCGCCCCTAAATACCACTTTAATGTGGGGGGGGGAAGTATCGATCCTATTTTATTTATTAAAGCAAGGATTGCACAGTTATTTGCGGGGTGTTGAATTGAACATATATTGAAATACTGATTGAGATTGTTGAAACTAATTGTGAGGATGGTTCAATCATGTACTTGAACCTCAAATCTGTCCAATCTGACTTTGTTGTGAGCTGCGTTTTCTTGAAATATTTTTTCATTGGACACTGCACTCAAATTTCTTGTCATTTTTTTATTTTTATTTTAAATACTGTCATTTATTATTGTTTTGAAAGGAGGCGGGGAATCTTTGAAAGGTTGAAATATATCAACTGTATTTTATAGGAAAACATTTCACAATCAAATGTATCACTTTGTACTAGTAAGTAACTACTGTCTCACATTATCTCGACAGATATCTACTGAGTATCTCACATTCTCCTGGGTGCTAACGCCTCAATTGTCTCTTAAGTCTCTCCTCATTTTATATTCATTGCTCATCAACCTAACATGTTAACTTGACCCAAAAATGACCGACGGTATAAATTTCAAGAACACTGAATTTTTTTTTAAATTCAAAGTTACGAACATTAAAAAAAATACATGCGCCGTAGCATTCATGTTTTATAAAGTTATGGTACGTCGAAGCAAGGATAAAAAGTGGCAGGAATGATAACTCTCAGACAAAAAAAGGCACAGAAAAAAAACGCTGCATATCTGTTAAATTTTAACACTTATGTAACACTGTTTATATGCCGTATGATTCAGATTGTGGTTCGACGCCTGTCAGGAATATATGTGCGTACGCGTGTGCGTGCGTGGGTGTTTGTGTAATGTGTCTCTAGTGAAATGAAAAGATTACGTGTTCTGTTTTCTTTAAATGATAAACGTAGTTTATATGCACTGTAAAGTCATCATTATGTGTTATATTTAGGATACGACTGTTTTACATTGAATGCATTGATAATTATTTGTGTTACTATTTTTATGTAAAGCGCTGCGAGCCCAGTTGCTTTCTAAGGTACTGCGCTATATAGATTATCAAATCATCATCATCATTATTATTATTATTATTGATTGATTGACTAATTGATTCGTTAAGCTGTAACTTACTAAAGCGGTAGTAAGTGATTGAGCTCATTGGAGCATTATAATTAAATCTTCGCTCGCAGTTAAAAGTTATTTTACTTGTGTTTGCTCTCCATTTTTTTTTCAAGTAACTGAGCTCACTGGCGGAATGCAGAAATCAATTAAAGAAAGCCGAATGTCATTGTTGTTAAGTAAGAGCACTAATTCAAAGCCCCAACGATATAATTATAGACCAACAATTGTACACAAAATCATATTCCCCAATAACCAACGTGTCCCTCTGTCTGTTGTACAATGAAAGACTTTTTATCGCTACAAACGCATTCTTTCCACCAACGAATCGTTACCTTCCGATTCCAATCAAGCATCCCCCGTAACCTGACATCCCCCCTTGCCATCCAACCTTCCACCACCCCCCCCCACAAACAACCTTTCCCAAACTCAGTTCCCATGTAGTAAAACTAGAGACTTGCCGTGTCACTGGGGTTTATCGAAATCCTATTACAATCTGTGGGATCAATAGTGTTTATTGATTACTGTCTTGTTAAGAGTTACCGTAAAATCCCATATGGCATACAAGTTCGTTGCTGCCTTTTACGGCAGTCATTATATCTCTATTTTTAGATGCAACTTGTAAATGATATGGCTGATAATAAACATCATATCTACTGGGAAATCCGAAATGGAGATCTAATGAAAAGTCTCACAACTGAGATCTAATTTAAAAAAAGTTTCACAATTGATATCTAAAAAAAAGTCTCACAATTGAAAACTATTGAAAAGTCTTACAATTGAGAGCTATTGAAAAGTCTCACAATTGAGGACTATTGAAAAGTCTTACAATTATGAACTAATGTGAAGGCATCAACATCAAAACATGCATCTCTAAAGAGGTTGTTTTACTCTACGACCGGTGCAGTCCCTTCTGAAAGTTCCCGGATAGGATGGACACATGAGAAAGCCCCTTGGCATTTGGTCCTTTAATTCGGCGGCACCAAAATTATGGAACAGTCTTCAAACATTTTTCAAAGAGTGTGACAACAAAGACAAAGATAAGACAATTTTGAAAACTTTTTTTTAAAAAAATTGACAGAGTTTATTTAACATCAGAGCGCAAATAGCATGGTAGTCTATCAGGGCATGGATATGATTATTGCTATAGAATAAATGATCACCATTAGAATTTCTATCGTCTCATTAAATATTTCTCTAATATTAATATTTAAAAATCTTAATAACATTGTCCCAATAGTTTACCATGTTTCAATCATTGTATTTCCAATAAAATTTGTTAAGAGTCAAATTGATTGAATACAAATGTGGCCTTATTTGAAGATGGATAAGGACTTGTGAACTAGAAATTCGATGCTTAATTATTCAACGGTGTGCGTCTTCAATTGGGCCGAGGAGATAAATGCCCTGATAATTAGGGCCCTAGACAATTGTGGCCACCCAACCACGACTTAATGCAATCTAAACTAGTATCGTGGTGTGAAGAGGCGAAAGCAAAGAAATATAGTGGTTAGTGATGGGACAGCACGGTACAGTGAAATAGGGTGACGCATACCATAAATGTATCGATGTCAACACAATAAACTTAGTCATATGACGCACATAATAACTTTAAACATGTAACCTATAGCTTATGGCGGATTAAAGGAGGGAGGCTGAACGGGCTAAAGCCAAGGGCCCCCGATGATTTAGGGGCCCACAAATTTAGTATATTTTAGAATAAAGGTGGACAAGTGTTAGCATGAATCCATAAAAATATAATTTAAAGAAATTAATCTGTTAATCTTATCGTTATTCGCACCCGATAGCCTTAGTAATCGAAAAACTTAATTTGATACGCTCAATAAGAGTAAATATTAATAAATACTATTTACATCTTTTAAAATTTCACAATTGACAGTATCTGCTGGTCTTATGGCAGCGTGTTGGTCTGTAGCGCAAGCGGTGCCCGGTTCCATTCCTAGCGGAGGAATGGGTTTTTTTTCTTTTCATTTGTCCTTTTTTAAAAAAAATCTTTTTACACTCAATTTTAGGATACCGGCAAACAGTTATTTCTTCGTGTTCGGTTTTTTGATAAATTCAATCCCGTAGTACAGACAAATTGTGAGCAAGGAACCAATGGACTATTTAGTAACAAGTAAAAGACTTATATTAGCTGACTGCTAGCAATCATTTTATTTAAAGTTAAAGAGACGCTGGCTGGATAGGGCCCCAGTTTGAATTGCAGCCAGGGGCCCCGTGCAGTCTTAATCCGCCCCTGCATGTAACACAAAATAAATAGCGACGATAAATTTGCTCATGTGACGCATTTACCATCTGTAGTCATGTGGAGCACATAAATGAAGCTTTGAAGGCACACAATAGGGGACGCGGTGGTCGAGTGGCAGCGGACTGTCGTACCGATGGTCACGGGTTCGAATCCATGTGAAGGCAAGGGTTTGTTCCCAGGGCCTAGGGCGTCCCTGAGTCACCCCGCTCCGAATGGGTACCTAACACATGTAGTTAGGCGGCTGGGTAATGCGTGGAACCCACAAAGCCGTGGCCTGTGAATGCTGCATCACTTGCCAACATCTGTGGATGATCTGTGGACGCAACTATGTTCTGCATAGAAGGAGCGTCTGTATAGATTAGATAAGATAAGAAGATAATAAAATAAAGTGATATGGCGAGTACAAAACATGCACTCATTATTTTCTGGGGTTGAGTTGATATCTTTATAAGTCGATCAAGAACATAGTGCCACGCTGGAGCACTGCGCTATATCAGCTCCCATATTGTTATTATTATTATATTTTTAGTATTATTATTATTATCATCATTATTATTATCATTATTATTATCATAACATTATCATTATAATTGTTAGTATTATTATTGTATATTGCTGCAAGGGGATAATTGCATTCTGACAATGTAGATCAATCATGGAGGGTCTAACAGTGGTAATCAAATAATGAAAAGCGAGTCAACCTTTCAAAACAATTCAGAGAAAGAATTTCAAACTTAAACGGGATCATTTTAAAATGTCTATGTGACACCTGAGTTATTTATTATAGGCATTTTATTTTATTTTGTCGAGCTATAAATTTGCCTCTTTAACATTTTTTTTTCAATTTTAGTTTTCAACAACATTAAGTTTGAATCAGTGCAGGAAAGTTGTAAAAAAAATTATATGAAGAGGGATGCGATAACCAATTAGCAAAAGTTATTATAGTCTGAAGACAAAGTGCATGATACACACAACTTTCTCCTCATGTTTGACAAAAAGTTGAAATTCCAATAAGCTTTCAGATTTTTACGTAATAAAATGATCATGTCGGCATTAAGAAAATGAATACCTTGTTGGTAAAGAAAATTAAATCATACTAGACGCCCTGCGGCGTAGCATACACCGCAGACGTGCTCATGGAGAGTTCTTTTACCCCTTTAATGCACTTTTTTAGGGCGCCTACGGCGCCGACCTTTTTCAAAAGTCCAACTAACTTGTCCTTGTTTGATCAATACGAAATGTTACACTTTCTGAAATGCACACAAAGTATTTTATAACTTTTTACATTGATCCCTTTTCCAAAATTAAAATATCAGCGAAAACAATGACGTCATATATTTTTTTTTACAGTGCATATTTTATTTGCACACCTTTTGATGCATTGGTGCAGTAATTTGGTGCGCTGCTTTCTAAAATTAGTATCTGTTGCACATGCAGCTTCTTGTTGCCTCGCGGGGTCCGACCACGAAGAGATTTATATATATAGATAGATAGATGCTTTCATCCCACCAGTTCAAATATCTTTTTACATGAAGATTGAAAATAATAAAATAATAATAATAATAAACTCTGCTTCTTTATTTCACCCATTACGAGAAAAGTTCATCTTTATTGTGTTTTTTTTCTTTAATTTTATAACGCCCACCTTCCTACCAGATATTTCTTGACGAAAACAATGCAATGAAAATAATAAGATCTGTCAAGAGGCGTATGATGACTGCAGTCAACTGTAATTAACGACACAGCCTTGTGTGGCATCAATATCTTGCACGAATACGGCTGTCTTGGATCAAAAGGGCTGACAACAACAAAACTGTTGTTGTATTGGAGTCAATGACTTGCACGGCCCTGGCTGATAGGGCTGGCAACAACAACATAACTGTTATATTGGAGGCAATGATTTTCACGGCAAAGGCAGTCTCAGACCAATAGATCTGACAACAACAAAACTATTGTAATGTTGGAGTGAATGACTCGCACGGTCAACTCAGTATCAGACCAATAGGGCTGATAACAACCAAACCGTTGTTATGTTGGAGTCAATTACTTTTTGCATCGTTTTGAGACTGAGAGCGGAGATTAGAACCATTGATGTGGGTGTGCTCTAGCCCATCTCAGTCCATCTTGGTCTCCAGCGTCCCAATCAAGCTGATATTTTCTACCATAAACAAAGGCGGTTAGGAGACATCGGGGAATTTCACTGATAACTGATTTTTCCCTGTCGATGTGTCGCTAGAACTAAGATTTACTCTTCAATACCAGACAAAGACATCGGTTTTTATTACATGACACTTTCATATGTTAGGTCTACAGTACTTGTCTGCTCTACTTTGTTAATGACAGGCTTGCTGAGATTGATGTACTGTTATTGTTAGGGTGGCTGGGATGACTTGCAAGATGTACTGTAATGGACGGGGTAGCTGGGGGACTTGTAAGATGTATTGTTATTGACGGGGTAGCTGAGGTGACTTGCAAGATGTACTGTTATTGACGGGGTAGCTGAGGTGACTTGCCAGATGTACTGTTATTGACAGGGTAACTGAGGTGACTTGCAAGATGTACTGTTATTGACGGGGTACCTGAGGTGACTTGCCAGATGTACTGTTATTGACGGGGTAACTGAGGTGACTTGCAAGATGTACTGTTATTGACTGGGTAGCTGAGGTGACTTGCAAGATGTACTGTTATTGACGGGGTAGCTGAGGTGACTTGCAAGAGGTGCTGTTGATTACAGTCGAGATCAGCTGACAGTTTCGTGTAAACCCCTCCATCTAAACTGATCGCCTCCCTACCGTTACCAGGGACCAACAGTTAACGCTTGGACATGGGAATATATTTGAGCCTTGAGTCGTGGGATCCGAGGAATAATACTAGCGTCACAAATGGAATCGCAGGATATGAAATGAACAAATTTTTTTGATGAATTTGCACTATTTGCTAGTGAAATTTGCAAGACAGTTAGCAAAAAATATATATTAGTTTTTATAATCCTGAACAATGCTCCTCTAAGGTCCATTGGTCCGTTCGCAAAACAACAAAATTCGTGTGCAAAAGTTCACAGCATACATTTTTTATCCAAAATGTTACACCCCGCTGACAGATATTATATTTTTGCTATCAAAATTTGCTGCGCGGTATTATATACTGCTGCGCGGCGTTGGTGAGATGTTTGCACGCCTCGCAGCCAAGCAGTTTAAAGGGAACGTTCAACCAAAATACGAACTAACTCACTGTAATCCAATACAAACCACAGATAGAGAGGTATAAAAACATTTTTTTGTCTTTCGTATGCAAGGACAAACACATTCAGATCCCCCTTTTCCCCGTCTGGAATGGGTTGCCTGTACAAACCAGGAAAACTAACACACTTTCAACATTCAAGACTCTTAATTAAATTGCAAGATTAAACATAACCCATGGACAAGCGTAAGTCGCAAAAATCTTTTGTATAGAAGGAGTATGTAATATATTAGATCAGTGCTTCTCAAAGTGGTGGTCCGCGGACCGGTGCTGGTCCGTGGGCCATCCGCTGCCGGTCCGCAGATGTTCTCAAAAAAAGAAGAGAAAAAAATTGTCACTGCAGGGAAAATAGTGCACCGGTCCCTGGTGCAATGAAAAAACATTCCTGCCGGTCCGCCATACTAAAAAGTTTAGAGAAGCACTGTATTAGATAAGATAAACTAAGATAAGAAGATGACATAAGCAAAAAATGATTGAGGTACTCCGTCCCCGCTTTTCCTTCTCCTTAAACTTAGTAGAGTCATTATTTAATGTAATTGTTACAATTAACGTGTTACAATCTGTGGGTAGGAGCTCTCAAGGGGGGGGGGCCAAATTTTGATGAAAATAAAACGCTTGACAAATTTGAAATAAAAATATTATTATCCAGTTAAATCAAGTATTTCTTTTCTGACACACCTCCGGCACGAACACGCGCGTCAGTCTCAGTACATAAACCCAACAAAAATAAACACTGGAACTCTTTGTCCATTTATACTCGGCTAGATAAATACTACAAACTTTCTCAGAGTCAAATGAATAACGGGGGTATGTAGGAATTAACAGACACTATTTTTTAAAAAAAATCTTTGATTATAAATTAATATCTACAGATCTACACCTTAAGTGTTACGCTATTTTCGATCCCTTATTTATACATTTGTTTCATTCTATTTTTAGAATTGCCTCGAGATGGAGCGCTATTTAAAAAACGAGCCCAAACTGACGTCTTTCAAAAAGATATCGTCCGACCAAAAGACACTTAACATCAAACATGGCAGCCACGTCAGTTGCATCAACATCTCCAGCGAGCCTGCCGACTCCCCTAACCCAGACTTCCATTCTGGGTCTAACAGACGGTTCTTACGGTTATCAGGCCCCAGCTATACCTCACTCATCGGATCCTCGTCCCGTTCTAGATGACGAGAACTCGTGTTCGTCTTTCGGGGTCAACGGCGGCGGTTCGGAATTCACAGACTCGGAGCGTCCTGACTCGGAAATAGATCCCGACGAGTTTCCGGACGAGTTTCCGGAGGAATCCGTCGAGGACGATGAGGAAGATGACGATGAAGACTGTGACGAGGAGAACGACGAGGAGAGGCTCGGGGCTTTGGCTATGCTCAATATTCACGATGGCTTGTCAGACAAACTTTCCGACACGGTCAGTGTCAACAGTTTCAGCTCCTCCTCCAGCGGCGTGTCGTGGGACAGTAATATCAGCGACCCCCCGCTGTCCCCCACCAAGCCTAAAACGAATGACCCGTACGCTCTCAAACTGATTGCCAGGCCGGGAAGGACAGAAACGGTCGCCCTGCGTCCATTTTCCGCTGATCTCATACACAAGCACCAGAGACAAATACTTAATTCAGCCGGTGCGGCAAAGGTAAGGGCGCTCCAGCAACAGCAACAACAACAAATGCACCATCAACACCAACAGAACGTCAACTTGCCGCCCGGGAATACAACAGCCGTGAGTCCAGCTGCTTTACACGGCCTCCAGCAACGGCCTCCGATGGTTCCAATGGGTCAGAGGCCAAGGGTGGAGGTCAGTCCCGACAGCCGAAGGCGGATACACAAATGTCTCTATAGTGGGTGCAAGAAGGTCTATACAAAAAGCTCTCACCTGAAGGCTCATTTACGCACACATACAGGTAAGGTTCTATACAGTTATCTAACTTTGTTATTTGAAAATTTGGTTATTCATGGTGAGTGGTGAGTTTTCTAGTGCACAATGTTACCCTCGAGCATCTGACTGACTGCTGTAGTACGTGAGCTTCCTTTATTCATACATCCACTTGGTCATTGGAAATGTACATTGTGTTTTTCCCCTATCGTGTTCTGGCGTTAAAAAATTACATTGTTTTAGCTATCAAGACTAATCTTGACACAGCATGTGACCCCTTCGATAATATTCTAACATTGTTTTTCTATTTGTTTATTTTTTAAATTGTTAACGTCTTCACTTGAAGCATTTTCATGTTTAAACACCAATAATACAGATTTTATCCCAATGCTTTATCAAACCTGCCAATAACTTTGGCAGGGTCCATTCACAGCCAGAGGTTTAGTTACTTTAGCTATTTACTGTATTGAAATTTCACCGATTCTTCAAGATTTTCCCCCATTTTTTTCAGGTGAGAAACCTTATAAATGTACCTGGGAAGGTTGTGAATGGAGGTTCGCCAGGTCTGATGAACTGACCCGTCACTATAGGAAACACACAGGCGCCAAACCATTTCAATGTCGGTTCTGTAATAGATGCTTCTCACGGAGTGATCACCTGGCACTGCACATGAAGAGACATTCTAGTATGGACTTGTAGGTCCTTGGGCCCTGCACTCAGTCACGTGATAGTTGTAGGTCCTTGGGCCCTGCACTCAGTCACGTGATAGTTGTAGGTCCTTGGGCCGAGCCCACAGATCACGTGATAGTTGTAGGTCCTTGGGCCCAGCCCACAGATCACGTGAATTTTTGAAGGTCACTGAGCACTGCTCACAGATCACGTGATGTTTTCATAGTCAGGGTTTGTCGTCACAGATGATTCTCAAAGTATACCTGTAAACAGATAAATATGATTTTAATTCAACGTTTATGATTCGACTGTGAAATAGGTATACAATTTAGCATTTTTACCTTTATTAATGTTTATTGTGTAAAAAAAAATGACTATTTTTTATTGAGAATATCTACATGTGGAGTGATAATATGGACTAAGCAACTTCAAGGCTCGTAAAAGTCAATGATTAGACAAAGTCACAAACATCTACAGACAATCATTAACAATGTTAAACATGTGACGCCAATGATTGTTCTGACATTATCATAATCATCAAAAGGCTTGCAGCCAATGATTGTAAATATCACAATCTTCGATTTGTCTACTGGCACATCCCTCAGAAAGGCCAAGTTATTAGTAAACTCAAGACATCTAATAATATCCTTGGTGCATTCATTTATTGCTGTGTTCATGGATTCTTTAATTTATTTTTCACTTGTTGTGGGGCAGACATCTGTGTTTACCAATACTTATCCTAAATATTTATGCATGTTTTTATTAGATTATCTGTCATTCCAAATGATGTCTATTTATTAGCACTATGTAACACAATTTAAAAGCACTGTACAACAGGATGAATGCACAAAAATGACTTAGAGTAGTGTGCAAACTTAAAATAAGCGACAAAGGGAGAAAACCCAAGATAAGCAAAGAGAAAACAAAACCAAAAGGTTTGAAATGAAGGGAGAAGATAAAGCTTTCAAAATCATTATTTTATCAGTGTTTTAATTAATTCATTGACAGGAGTGCCCCAAGCCCTTATAGCTTTTAACTAAGAACCAAAAACGTGGCATTTTGGTTTCTATAAAAGATGGTGAATTGAGTTTTAATTATGTAACAAATCAACTTTGGTTGGGAATCGGTGTGATATTAATGATTTTATTGTGATTCAAAATGTTAAAAGAAATTTTAATTCTAATCAGAATTCCTACCGACGTTAGCTAAGTTTCTTATACTTTGATTTGAGGTAATATCTGCCAGATCAAAGTAACAATAAATATTAGTGTCTCAATCAACCATTGATTTCTCTCAAAACGTTTTTTTTTGTGAGCTTTACATTCCTAGTTTGTTTGTCATTTTAAAAAAATTATTTATTAATTTTTTTGTTTATTGTAATAATTTATACACAATTTGTCAATTTCTTTTTTTTTCCTCTATTAATTTAAAAAAACTGTTTATTTATTTGCTCAAATATGAAAACACTATTTAACATTTTTAGTCCAAATTAATTCCTGTTACAGGTAATGTTTGGCAAATATTAAGGGAGTACATTATAAAATAGAATGTTGTAAATCCTTAATGTTATTGTGGACTCAAATTATATTGTCTTCTTTATTTATAATAACATTTCATGTCTCTTCTCGATGGCTGACACTCTGGGTTTAGACCAATTCAAGGGATGTCACTTTGCAAAAAATACAATGACAAGGCCTAGACAAAAATAAGTGGACGAAATGTGATATTAGGGCTTCTGCAAGTATATCTGTTGAATCTCTCTCCTTCCCTCAAGACTTCAATTTTTAATTTAATTCTCGGCAAATTAATTCATTTTGCCAACCACAACCTAGATTTTAATACTGAATAATTTTCAGTAGAAAATTCTTTTTCTACAAAGAAAAATTTTAAGATGCTTAATACAATCAAAATGCATGCATAAGAGAAAGCCTGAATTTACTTAATGCCACCTTTTTTTTAAAACTTACATATTTTTTATTTGGTTTTAAGTTTTAATATAGTGAAAGTGATCTAATGTTAAGAAGAATTAATTTAATGCATTCTTGTATTTAATCCAAATCAAATTAGTTTGTTCTCTATTGTTAACTGAAAGTAACATGTCTCTCTCAAGTAGTCTCTTCAGGATGTTTTAAAAGTATTGAAAGTGTAAGTCATGCTAATAAAAAAATATCTTTTTCTAAGGGGTTTATTGTCCTTATTTAAAATCTTCACACATTTATTGAATTTATTGATTGACACCTCCTTAGTTTAAACCCATACATTTCTAAGAATGCCACATGTGATGTAGAATCTTGTTATGTCAATGAATTAGCTTTACTTGACAGTGGCAAATGTCTTTAAAATATACTGTTTCATATGTTAATCAATATATATATATAACAGGGCTTTTTTCTATAAAAAAAAAGGTACTGCAACGCATATTTAACACAACCTGAAAAAGCAGTAAGATCAAAGATTCCAGGTAGTAATATAAAAAAAAGTCTGGAAAAAAGGTGCCGGAATGCCGTAACAGGTGCGTTCTGCTATAAAAAATGCATTGTTTATACATGTATTTATATATATATATATATATATATATATTATATATATATATATATATATAGAGATAGATAGATAATGAGATTGTGTAATTTCAAGCGAGGACATTTATGAGATTTAAAAAATATGTTATTTT
Organism: Ampullaceana balthica; assembly: GCA_944989445.1. Taxonomy (NCBI): domain Eukaryota; kingdom Metazoa; phylum Mollusca; class Gastropoda; family Lymnaeidae; genus Ampullaceana; species Ampullaceana balthica. The sequence continues at coordinate 183,492 of CALYLW010001068.1, forward strand.
AGAAAGCCCTTGTGTTTCAGAAAACATGTATATTGAATGATATCTGTTTCTCTGTGTCATTCTTCCCTAACAAATATTTTTTGCAAAAATTCTTGTTGTCTTGAAAGTGCAGTAGCAACAAAATGTTAAATTGGCAGGTATCAGTGATGTGTTTTAAAGTTTATTTATGCAACTCTTTTTCTCTATCTATGCCATTCAACTATTCTGTATTTAAATGAAACTTAGCTAAGATTTTAGCTTTTGATGATGACATATTTAAAAATCAATTAACTATTTATTGTAAAGTTTAATTGAGTTGAAAAGTGAAAATTAATTCCGGTGTTGTTAACTTATATAAAAAAAAACCTGCAATCATTTATCAATTATGTTGTAAATGAATTTACTTATTTTAATATTCAACTCTCCTTTTCAATTACATTAAAAATTCAATTAGATAAGGCTCTATTCAGATTTTAGCTCTGTAGTGATCAAGAAATGTTAACAACAAAGAGATGTGAGCATTTCAAGTTAGTATCTGTCCACTTAAATACTTTTATATTCATGCAAATAACTTACACTAAAGCAAATAAATAAAGTAGGAGATTTTATAAATCTTTAGAGCTATTGGGTTTTAAGCACATTAATTTACAGAATAAATAAGATTTTCTTCCGTTCATGAAATTAGTTCTAGAATATTTCCATACAAGAAAAAATGTTTCCTTTGAATGTAATGGGGAATTTATGCTTAAGCAATTTTAGTTACTTTCATTTTATAAACAAACTTTTTCTAATAATCCATTTTAAAAAATAATAAATTCGTAATATTAATATCTGCCCTACACACTAATTTAACTCAACTGGTGTCTTAAGCCTATTCTAAACTTGTCCCTTTTCACAATGGGCCTTGTACATTTTAAATGAAAATAAGAGGACCAATATCCCCCCGCCTCTTAATGTCCATCTGTTTACATGCTGGCTACTGGTATTCACTTCTCTCTCAAATAAAAGCCTTAAATGCCTTCAAACTTTACTCTCCAGAGCAACTTTGATACTACTTTATATACTATACTTGTTGTATTTTATTTAACTTTTTAAACATCATCTCAATTCTCAATATTGAGCATTTATGCAAATATTTGTGTAATTTATGTTATTTTTAAGCCTATGTAATATTTAAGGTAAACTTAAGTTATTCTAATTACGTCACTATTTAAGGAAGAGGTCTAAATATTTTTACATTTAAAGGTTAGGTAATTACTAAACAAATGCCATAATTTCAGGAAAAGAAATGTGAAATTTTATTTATTATCTGTGTATTTACTCTGGGTTAGATAGAAATTAACATAAAGTATAAATCAGTGGGGGAAAAGTTACTATACCTTCGTTTTATTTTTTCCACAATTTAATGTTTTTATATTAATATTCCACTTTTTTCAATTCAGTAGGAATAAAGTAAATATATTTAACAATAATCCATTGAGAATTATAATTTGTACATCAAAATTGCCCCCTCCTCCCTGCCCCCCTCCTTGAAAGAAGCATATCTTTTAATGTATTTTAAAACTGACTGCTCATAAATAAAGTTAACAGCTGACAGGACGAAAATCAGTTTAATTGACTTCATTGCCACATTTCTCTTTTTTATTTTCTTGACACCAAAGGCATTTTTCAAATCAGTCTTTCAATATGTCTGTTCTTGTAATTAAGATTCTTATATTTCTCATTTCTGTCATATGCTTATCAATTGAGATTTACTATAATTATTTTCTTACCTGATCATAATGTAAATGATACATTTAAATAAGATATCTTTAGGGTTTTAATTAAAAGTTAAACAATGCCAAATGCTTTTTTTTTGAGGTCTCTAATAATCTTCAAACTATTTCTTAAAATCTGGTAATGCAAAGAAATATTATTTTTCAAATATAGCTTCTTGCAATCATTTTACAAACATAACTGCTACAAAATAAATATCTACAATCACTTTCTCAATGAAGTCAATGCCTTTTAAAGATGTTTAGCTTTATTTCTTTGCAAGGTTTGTTATCATTAAATTAATTATAGTTATAGTTAAATTATTTTCATTAATAAATTTTACTAATTTTTCTAAATGTTCAGTTTTTTACATATTGTTTCAAGTTTATATTTTTCAACACATTTTTTTCAATTTATTTGGGTGTCAACTTTTTCTGACAATGGACTACTTTAAAAACATGGATTTAGTCTCAAAACATAATAATAGGATTATGGAAGAGTACTTAAGCTTATTTAAAAGTGAACAATCCTCAAAATATAGATTATTAAAACCTGTACAATAAAATTTTCAAAGTTTGATATTCCTTATAATCCTTATTACAGGTTTTATGTGAGGCCCCCTTCCCCAAAATCTCACTACCCGCCCCCTCCCACAAAAAATGAATGAATTTTTTTTTGGGTGAGGGGGGTTGTATTTTACAAACTAGTGTTAAGAATAAGGCCAAGGCCAAGGTGTAATACATTTATAATATTATTTCTCCCTTCATTTCTCTTTTTAAAAGTTAAGCACTGGTAGCCTGTATTTGATGGTATTGTAAATGAATAGTGCAAAGATTTTTAAATGATAAAGTCATAATATCTAAAGTACAATTTCTAAAGGAAATACATTCCTTTAAATTAACATAAAACCTTAAGTGACCAAGTTTAAACACATTTGGTCATTCATTGATCAGAACAGATCAAAACAGAGGAAAAGAGCAATTTTTTTTTAAATCAAAAAGAGCTGTTTCTAACTTAACACGGGGACGCGGTGGTCGAGTGGCAGCGCACTGGACTGTCTTACCGATGGTCACGGGTTCGAATCCGTGTGAAGGCAAGGGTTTGTTCCCAGGGCCTAGGGCGTCCCTGAGTCACCCCGCTCCTAATGGGTACCTAACACTACATGTAGTTAGGCGGCTGGGTAATGCGTGGAACCCACAAAGCCGTGGCCTGTGAATGCTGCATCACTTTCCAACAGATCATCTGTCATGGTCTGTGGACGCAACTATCTTCTGCATAGAAGGAGCGTCTGTAAAGATAATATAAGATCTTGCACTATGACTACTTATTTGACAATGTATAACTTCACAAAGATTTTAATATAGTCTCTCTCTCTCTCAATTTCTGGCTCTGTTATAAATTAACTACTAATTTGGTAGATAGTACCATGCCTCATATTCATGTGATTAAAATAAGCTATTTTCACTATTTCTATTTCCCGGTTTCAAAGCATCTTGACTTTTAACGTGATAATTATTAAAACCATTTCTATAACTTGTATAATTTATTATGACCAACTAAATCAAAGCCTTTTTGGGGGCATTTGTTTTATAAAATGTTTGTATTTTTTTGTCTACTTTGAACAATTATTTTTCAAATTTATTTATAAATACTTTTTATTATTGTTGTTTTATGTTTGTTGTAAGAGTTATTTGCACATAGATAAAAAAATAATTTGTAAAATTAAATCCTGTTTTTTATTTGAACTATTGTAATAAAATATTTATTCATTTGGCACGATTCAAGATAATTTATTATTGATGAATTCAAACATTTTGTTATTTTTGTATACCCAACTAATGTGATTTTATGTCATTCCTTTCATAATTAATGTAATTTTTTTTTAAGTTCCATAAATTTCTGTGAATTTAGTAATCTATTTACCATCATGCTTTTTCTTTTAATAGGGTTAAAAACCTTAACTGCATGAAATAACTCTATACAACTATACAATGAATGGTGTAATTTTAATTTATATTAGAGCATTTTTTAATGATCTTACATTTTTCGACAGTTTAGTTCTATGAATTAAATATTAAAAAATTGGCATAACTTTTAGAATTTCTCAATACACATATTTTAAGTTATCAATTAACCTCAATTGATCTGATGAAAAAATATTTTACAAAGAGATGAAAGCTGACTGAATGGCATTTATAAAATAACACCCTTGAACTTGAAGATTGAGTCCTTTGATATAGGGATGCGGCATAGTATAGACATAGGTCTTGAAACAGAATTCATTTGACATGCCTATCATAAAAATACTTAGACTTAGATAGATTTAAATATTTTCAAAATAATTTTGTTAAATAAACGGGAGCTGGTATCCTTTTTTACCTTATCCTTATAGAATTCATTGGATTTCATTAGGCCTAATTGACTTCATTAGGCCTACATGACTTCATTTAGTTAAGCCAATAAATGTGTAAGGCTTAAATTTAATTCTAGGCGTTAAGTGTTAAGACTTGCTGTTCTTCACACTTTCACTTACAAAACATGCAAGTTGCAAAGGCTGTGGCTCTTGCACATGCAATTAATTATTTGAAAATTAAATGATTTATGAACACTAATTTCACTTTTTTAAAAATGTTAATAATGCATAACATGTAAAATAACAATCTATGTTAAAATCAAATGTAAACTATAGGCTATAGGCTAGGCACAATAGGCCTACAGCCTACAGTCTACAGCCTACTTTTACAGTCTACAGTTACAATGTAGTTCTAAATTAAAATTAATAAAAAAAAGCGTACGTGGCATAAACAAACACTTCTCCAAATGAATTATTATAAAACGTCAAGCAAATTACAAAATTAATCATCTAAAATCTAAACTAACACTAACACCTTTAAAAGAATAGAAAAACTCAGATTTGGTGTATGGTATATACTGTATATTTTATTCATTAATTTGTTCTGCGACTTATATTCCTTTCACGTCTGCTGGTGGGACGAGGGGAGATGATTCTATTTTCACACCAAAACATCCTTATATAAGGTATAATTATTGCTTTCAGAATTATACTAAAAACTTCAATGTTTATTTTTCTACATACACATTGCATGATAACTTTTTGTAAATGTTTCCATGACGTCTTGTGATACAGCAAATGAGAAACGAAATATATTTATTGAAGTGAGTCTCGTGTGAGCCAGAAAAATAATTTTAGAAATAAAATTTATTAAAATTGAATTTGACGTGCGTTGTACTTTCGTTTCGTTACCGGTTCTGAAATGTACTGTTGCTTAAAGCGTTTACTGTTGTTTTTAGATATTTAAACGTGTATGTGTTCATTTCATGTGTTAATAATGAATTATTTCTCTATCTCTCTCTCTCTCTCTCTCTCTCTCTCTCTCTCTCTCTCTCTCTCTCTCTCTCTCTCTCTCTCTCTCTCTCTCACTCTCTCTCTCTAGTTCTCTCTCACTCACTAACACAAATCATACCTGACCTTCACATAACACGTGACAGCCATTATACTCCTTAAAATACCACATCGTATTTATAGATTTAAGTTTGACTTTTTTCTTTTTCGTTTTTGTTCCTCCAATCACCTCCAAGGATTGGAATTAAAGTTTCGCCCGTAGGGTTGTCCTAAATCCATTAGTAACGTATCATCCTATTGACAGTAGCTAAGCTAGACTTAGTGCCCCAACTAGCAAGCCTCAACCCCCCCCCCTCCGGGATAGACCGATATCAATTACGCCCCTACTAATTTTTCAAAGGACCATGGCGATTTTTAAGTTCAGGATTTATGTTATAAAAGTGTAAATGAAAATGGCTTTTTTTTGTGCCACATTCATTTTTCATTAATTGCAGAGTTAAATCGTATTCCTTTTTAATTTTTAAACATTTTCCCTTTTTGTGTCAACTAATAATGTGACTAATACGTAGTCTTTATAAATAGTTTGATTAATACTTTTTAAAACGTTAACCTGGGATAATTCAAAGTTTCCAAAAAATTCTTGATATTAAAAAATTAAAAGTAGAATTATTTTATTTATAATGTAATAAGATAAGCAAAGATTGTTTTTAAAAATTAATTACACGAAAGGTAAAAGTCTTTTAGCTTGATCGCTATATTCCTTCACCTGATATAAATATTTTAAGTAGGCTATTTAAATGCACATAGTTAGAAGCGTGATATCTGCCTCAATAAAATACTTTAAAGCGCTCGTTCAAATGGGGATTTTAATATAAGACTTAAATATTAGTCATTCATCCATCTATTTTTTTTTGAAAATCTTCAGTCAAAAATGAAATGACCCCCTTCCCAGTCCATGACGGACTATGGGGCAAGTGATGTAGCGTTCACAAGTTTTTAGCCACCACTAACGAGCAAGGGAATGTGTGGCCAGGGGCTTTGCCAGTACCTGGATCTGCCTGGGATCGATAGTCCAGTGCGCTACCACTTAGACCATCGCGCGCCCAAATCTTAAGTCAATGCTTTTCTTAACGTTGCACTACAATAAATTGTTCTTATTATCTAAACTATAATCAGCAATGCTAAGAAGTGGCGCGTTGTTTCTTTAAAGAAACATAACTTTAAATATGTCTGCAGTCCCTACCGAGGTTGTAGTAAGTTAAATTTATTTTGATGTTTACTTGTATCAATGCTTTCGATGTATTGCCGCCGGAGAGTGGCACAATTTAAAGGGAATTCGGAATATTTTTAAAAGTACTTTTCGTTTAAGTCACTGTCTTCATATTTCGTTTTCTTTTTCTTGATTTGCTTATAATTTTTTATTTACAAAATCGAAGTGATTGACTGAACTTAGAAACTGCTTAGGGGCCGTCCATAAATGACGTCACGCACCTAAGGGGGGGGAGGGGGGTCACACTTTTGTGACGAGGGGGAGGGGGGTTGAAGAAATGTGACGTCACTTCAAATAAAACTTTAAATAAAACTTCCACTGAAATATTTGGTCGCTTAAAATGTATGTAATGACTTTTAAAAAAAAACAGTGCTTCTCAATGTGCCGGTCGGCAGGCCATCAGACACTGGTTGGCGTAAGCTATCAAGACATGAAAATTAAATCTAATTATAATCCTTAAGTTTGAGAATCCACAAGATAACATATGAAATTGTTACACTGCGTCGTTTGATGTTGACATCAAAGCATTTGTGATATAACCGTAGATCCGTTTGGTTCTCTCATGGCAGGAGTCGTCGAACGTTTTTGCCCGTTGCCCCAAATTATACGAGTTTATGTGTGCGTTACCCCCCCCCCACCCCTCAGACTCTAGGTCCTGCTCACATGACTCGGGGATTTGGGGGAGCGTCGTTAGCAAATGCTACTGGTGAGTTTTATAAGCATGACAAGTGTCTAAAATGATCTGAATAAGATTATGTGTAGTTATTGTAAGTAAAAACGACACGGAATATCCTTTTTCTTTAAAAGGGGAGGGAGGGGAGGGAATCTATTTGATAGAATTAAAAACGTTTTAAGTTTGATAAAATTGTTCGATTGGTTTTTGGTCAAACGCCCCTGGCCATTCTAGTCTTCTAGATCAGTGCTTCTCAAAGTGGTGGTCCGCGGACCGGTGCCGATTCGTAGGCCATCCGCTGCCGGTCCGCAGATGTCCTCAAAAAAAGGAGCGTCTGTATAGATAAGATAAGATAACATTCATTTTATATTGTGCAATTACAGTGCAGATAAACTGTTTTTGCAAATATAGCCTACATTGAAAATAGTATAGGCTATGTATGGGCCATGGTAGACATGGATCCTCAAGCACTCACTGAACTCCTTCAAAACTTTAACAACTTGAAACTGAAAAGGGCCGTTTGTTTAAGCTTTAAAATGTTGATTTGCGTTATTTATATTATTATAATATTAATTTTGGATGATACCTGCTTGAATTACCCAAAAGGAATATGTAGTGAATAGTAGTGATTAATTTTTGGGTTAAGTCAGAATCAATTTTTTTTTACTTCTTTAACTTTGACTTGAGCTAAAAAATAATTCAAATAGTTTATTGTATCTTTTTAAGAGACTCATTTTGACCATGACAAACAAGTCTAATATATTTGTTTCATCCACCTATTTTTTTATTAAAGTAATTTTAAAGATACTTATGTTGGCATTACTCACGGAAATAGTACCAGTAGTAGTAGTAGTAGTAGTAGTAGTAGCAGTAGTTAAGTTGGCATTGTGGATAAAAGTTGCCATAAATAATTTAATGGATATGTATAATATATTATTAGAATTATATAGGTCATCAATTAAATTAATTGTTTTCTTTCTTTTATATTTATTAAACATAGGGGTGTGAAAATTAACGATTAATTAATCGATTAACTTAAAAATTTTAAACGATTAAAATTAATTTGATCGATTAAAATTTGATTTAAATTTAAGTAAATATTTCTCTTTTTTTCTTTCAATTTATTAATAATTAATATTTTTTTTACTTACATACTTTTCCCACGTATTACTATTATTTATTTCGACGTGCATACGTAAACAAAAAGGTTTTTCTTCCTTATTTCTTGCATAGCAGAACGAATTTGCCGTATTAGGGGCCATCCATAAAAGACGTCAAGCACCCTTTTTTTTTGAGGGGGTCCCGCCCGCATTTGTAACGAGGGGGAGGGTGGTGTTTAAAACGTAACGTCACCTCAAAAACGCGCAACTTTAAACACAATTTCCACTTAAATATTTGATTGCTTTTAATTTATTTAATGCCTTTTCAATAGTTTCGCAACGTGTTACGATATTAGTTGCATACTTAAACTAAATACATACTTAAATGACCAAAAAGGGATTTGAAGCATGCTGATTTTCAATTAGAAAATACTGCTTTTGAGGGGGGGGGAGTTTTGAGATGTCAAAGTTATTGTGACGTGGGGGGGGGGTAAAATCGGGCGAAATCGCATGACGTCATTTATCTTATCTTATCTTATCTGTTTACAGACGCTCCTTCTATACAGAAGATTATTGCGTCCTACGCTTATCTATGGTTTGTGTTTAGTTCTGCATTTTTATTAGAGATTTAAATGTTGATTAAGTGTTGGTTTTCCTGGATTCTTCAGGCAACCCATTCCACGCCCGAATTCCGGACGGGAAGAAGGAAAACGTGTATGTGTTTGTTCTTGCATACGGAATAAGAAAGGTGTTTTTATCCTTATGTCTATCTGAGGGTTGTATTAAGTTATCTTTGTGTTGTATTTCTAAATTAGAATTAATTGCTTTATGTATGATTACTACTTTGCTCTTGGTTCTTCTATCCTCTAGTGTTTCAAGGTTTAATGATTTAACTAATGGTGTTATTCTTGTCAGTTTTGAATATTCTCCAGTAATGAATCTGGCAGCTCTTTTTTGAAATTGTTCTAGTTTATCAATGTTTTCTTTGGTGGATGGGTCCCATACAGAAGATGCATATTCTAGTACAAGTCTCACCAAAGTGAGGTAGCATTTTAGTTTTATATCTCTATTACATTTGTTAAAGTTTCTTTTTATAAAGCCTAAGGCTTTGTTTGATTTTTTAATAACTTCATTGACATGGGGATTCCATGATAGTTTCTCATTTATTAAGACTCCTAAGTATTTTGCATCTTTAGTTTGGGTCAGTTCTTTTCCATGAATGTATTATTTTGAATTTATTTGTTTCTCTTTCTTTGTTACTCTTAACAGTTTACACTTTTCTGGGTGGAAAGGCATACTCCAGTTAGTTTCCTATTGTATCAATTTATCTAAGTCTTTTTGTAAAATTTTGCTATCTTGTTCTGATTTAATTGTTCTATAGATTATACAATCATCAGCAAATAACCTAACTTTTGTACCTGTTGAGATGTTGTTGGGTAAATCATTTATATAAATTAAAAAGAGTAAGGGACCTAGCACAGTTCCTTGTGGAACTCCTGAGTTAACCCTTATTGGTGCAGATTTAGATCCATTAATTATTACAGTTTGCTCCCCGCCCAAAAGGAAGTCTTGGATCCAGTGATGTAAGGAACCTGAGATTCCAAAGTAGTTAAGTTTTTTAAGTAAACTAAGGTGGTGAACTTTGTCAAATGCTTTTGAGAAGTCTAGTAATATTGTATCTATTTGATCATTTTTGTCTATGGATGGCCCCTTACGTCAAAACATTTGTGAGCCATGGAATTACCGCGACTTAATTGATTTCGAGAGGGGGAAAACAATGAATCGCGACTTAACGGGATCTAGGATCTATACATGAGTTATGCAAATATAATTAAACGAAATTAATCGATTAAATATTTCACAATTAATCCAAAAAAAATTAATCAGTACCAGCCCTGATTAGCCATAAAATCTACATATTTTGACAGCAGAGGCAATAATGTTTTATGTGTTTAGTTTAACGAACTTGTCTCTACTATTAAAAGTTTTTAACAGATGTGAAGATAAAATTCATTAAGGGGCCGTCCACAAAGTACGTCACGCTCCTGAGGGGGGAAGGGGTGTAAGAAAGTGTGACAGTTTGTGACAGGGGAAGTCCGGCCATGTGTGACGTCACGGTGTTTTATATTAAATTTAAATTATTTTGTTAATAAAAAACATTTTTGTTCGAAAGTGTGACGTACTTTAGTTCCGAGATTTGTGACAGGGGGAGGGGGGAGTTTAAAATTGTCAAAAATAGCGTGAGGTACTTTATGGACGGCCCCTAAGCTATTGTTTATTCAATTTTAATTATTTATTTTATTATTATTTTTTATTTTTTATTTTTTTTGGGGGGTGGGGGTGGGGGTTGTGTGTTCCACAAAAAATATATTTAAAAAAAATGTTTAGCAGAAAGTAAATGAGTTGCCTTGAATTGTAAAATAATATGGCAATGAACATAATTAGACGATTAAAGTGATTTGCATTTTGTAATAAATAAAGTCATCATGTAATTTCTTTTTTACTTTTCATAATTTTAATGTCTTTTTTTTTACTCTTTGTTTTTTTCTACAGTCACTCAATTAGAGTGAGGCTCTTACATAAAACAAATATCCCTTTTGATAGAAACTCATTTTAATAAAAGAGGATCAAACATTTTTATTGGAAAAAAATCTATTGATGAGATTTCAATAGAAACTCAATTTGAGCAGAGATTATACTGCGATTTGGACACCATTGTTAGAACTGTAGGGCTTGGTGGTGCCTGCAGGGGTTGGTCTAGGAGTAATGCCTGCAGTGTTCTGCCTGCCTCCAAAAGCTCCTCTCCAGTCCTGCTTAAACCACCATCGTGGGTCCACCAGCTGCATGACTAAAGGATTCTGACTGACACGGTCCAGGAATGCTGCCCCTGCTCCCCTGCTGCCCATTGGCTGGAGCATTGTTCTTGGTTGAATCAGCTGTTGCATGGAGAGTAGGAAGAGATAAATTTGGTTTAAGATAACACAGATATGTTTTTTTTTAATTGAATAAGATAGATTTGACATAGGTTAAAGGAAAGGACTAAATAAGTTTGTGGGATTGCAGAAATATTTTGACTTGGTGGAAACAAAGAATTCTCTTTGAATTTGAAAATGTTCAAATATTATGAGCACAGTTTTAGTCTTTAAATGATGTTTTATTTTCAGATGTGTCGGTGTTTGTAAATCAAGAAAATGTGTTGGTGATAAAAACTATTGTGTGCAGTGTAAGTAAACAACAAAATGTGTTTGTTATAAAACTGTTGAGTAAATAAACAACAAAATGTTTTGGTAATAAAACTATTATATGTGTAAGTAAGCTACCAAATGTGTTGTTGATAAAACTACCTATTGTGTTAGTAAACCAGAAACTAAAAATAGGACAATGTTATTAAATAGCTAATAACCTGAAACATTCTCTGCTGTAAGTCAAAGAAAGGTTGCCTTGGTCCTTGGACTGGATTGACTTGACTGTTGTCTCTTGGTTGTCCTACAGGTGTTTGGGTTGCTAAATGAATGATGTACTTAGATTATTAGTGTTTTAAATATTTATTAAATATCTGCGATTCAAACGTAACGTAAGCATTATTTACATATTTATATTTCAAACTACCATTTTTTTCTCAACTCCCTTCTATACCACATGTTTTTAAAATATGGTCCTTCAAAAAATCAATGTATTTGGTTCTAATACTAATGGTGTCACGACTAATAGAATTATTCTACTATAACAACTAACCAGGGCCGTCTTAACGCATAGGCCCGTTGGGCATTTGCCCGGGGCCCACGAGCAAATGGTAATATTTTTATTTATATATATTATGTATATTTATTTTTTATTCCCCGGGGGGGGGCTCACTCTTTCTTTGCCCAGGGGCCCAATACTATTTCTTTGCCCGGGGGCCCAAAATGGTGTAAAGACGGCTCTACAACTAACCAAAAATAGAAATTAGTATTACCCAACTTGTGACTACTCAAACAAAAAAAACAAAAAAAGAACGAAGTGACCTATTCTACTGTGACAAATCTACCAACACAAAGATGAAGAGTTTTCAAATCTCCAGTGACAAGACAACAGTAGAATAAATTTACCCAAATCTCCCGCCGGTTGAAAATGTTCTCGTAGACCTTGACCAAATCCTTCCAGGAAACGTCCAGCGAAATGACCAAATCCATTTCTAAAATCAGGGCGAGGTAATTGAGGTATATTTTGATCTCGAGCTCTGTCAATTGAAATTAATCACATTTGTGAGAAAAAATGCCTATAGTGCCTTTTAAAAATTAGGGATATTTGAGTAATTTATCTTTGTACATTCTCACTTTTACATTTTTTTTAAATTTATTGTTTTATTTCTGCTTAATTTATTTTAAACAATTTCAATAATACAAGAGTTCGTATTATTTTACATAAGATTAATAATAATATTGATATAAATATGTATGCGTTTCTTACATTGCTATATATCAACAACAACAAATTTCTCATGGTACATAAAACAAGAAGTGATAGGAAAATAACGACAGCGTCTGGTCTTCTTTTAATAAAGTAATGCATGCTAAACCTTCAACACAATGCAAGTCAATGTAATTTAAGCAAAATAATTTTCAGTCCATTTTTGAAAATCTGAAGTTTTGGAACTTTTCAGTATCTCTGCGGCCGTCCATAAATAACGGCACGCGATTTTGGCCGATTTTTAACCCCCTCCCTACTTTATTCATCACAATTCGTCACAAAAATAAAATTTTAGGCCCTCCTCCAATATGACGTCACAAAGCTTTAGAACCCACCCCCCCCCACCCCAACCCCAACCCCCTCCCAACGCCGTATTTTCTAATTGAAAATTAGCATGTTGCAAATCACTTTTTTTGTCACTTAAAAATGTATTTAGCGTAAGCCTGCAATCTAATACTAATATCGTAAGACAAGTGAAGCCATTGAAAACGTCCTTAAATAAATTGAGAGCAATCAAATATTTAATTTGAACTTTTATTTAAAGTTTTGCGAATTTTGATGTGACGTCACAGTTCTTAAACTTCCCCCTTCCCCTCGATACCCATCGTCACAAATGCGTGACTCCCGTCCACCCCTAGGCACGTGACGTCATTTTATGGACGGCCCCTGGCAGTTTATTTATAACAAGTGGCAATTCATTTATTTTTTTTAAAAACCACCTAGTATCAGGACAATGAGGCTATTACGGTTAAGGTTGGTTTGAAAAGATTTAACGTTGTAACTAAATCTACTATATCTCCATGGACCAAAGTCAGTAAACTTGTAGCCAGGTTTGAAACAAGATTTCTGTGTCCCTGGGGTTCATAGATAAAAAGCCAATATATTTTTTTAATGCATTGACTCAAAGGCTGATTCCAGCCATTCACACTCATGAAGTTAGAAGCTAATAAGTTATTTTTCTAATTCTCTATTTAAACATATTTAAAGAAACAATGTAACATTATTTTAAAACAAGGATGCGAGATGTTTAAATACTTACCTTCCGGTAGGAATGCGTCGCGGAGAACCCGTGATTGTGGTCGTCACGTACTTGATGCACCTGCAGTAATCTGCCCTTACACCATTTATGACTGAATTTGTGACACTGTTCATACTGTCCCCATTTCGACAGCACTTGATGGTTGTGCCATCTGACGTCACACTGGATGCTCCCTCACACTGCACAGGGTCTTCTAAACACTCGCTCACTGTAAACAGAAATCATAACATTACGCACAGTTCTCTCCCTTGTTTGTCTGATAAGGTTCAGTTAGGGTGATATATTGGGCTAAATGTTGGGGGACAGTTCTCTTCCTTGTTTGTCTGATAAGGTTCAGTTAGGGTGATATATGGGGCTAAATGTTGGGGGACAGTTCTCTCCCTTGTTTGTCTGATAAGGTTCAGTTAGGGTGATATATGGGGATAAATGTTGGGGGACAGTTCTCTCCCTTGTTTGTCTGATAAGGTTCAGTTATGGTGATATATGGGGCTAAATGTTGGGGACAGTTCTCTCCCTTGTTTGTCTGATAAGGTTCAGTTAGGGTGATATATGGGGCTAAATGTTGGGGGACAGTTCTCTCCCTTGTTTGTCTGATAAGGTTCAGTTAGGGTGATATATGGGGCTAAATGTTGGGGGACAGTTCTCTCCCTTGTTTGTCTGATAAGGTTCAGTTAGGGTGATATATGGGGCTAAATGTTGGGGGACAGTTCTCTCCCTTGTTTGTCTGATAAGGTTCAGTTAGGGTGATATATGGGGCTAAATGTTGGGGGAAAGTTCTCTCCCTTGTTTGTCTGATAAGGTTCAGTTAGGGTGATATATGGGGCTAAATGTTGGGGGGCAGTTCTCTCCCTTGTTTGTCTGATAAGGTTCAGTTAGGGTGATATATGGGGCTAAATGTTGGGGGACAGTTCTCTCCCTTGTTTGTCTGATAAGGTTCAGTTAGGGTGATATATGGGGCTAAATGTTGGGGGACAGTTCTTTCGCTTGTTTGTCTGATAAGGTTCAGTTAGCGTGATATATGGGGCTAAATGTTGGGGACAGTTCTCTCCCTTGTTTGTCTGATAAGGTTCAGTTAGGGTGATATATGGGGCTAAATGTTGGGGACAGTTCTCTCCCTTGTTTGTCTGATAAGGTTCAGTTAGGGTGATATATGGGGCTAAATGTTGGGGGACAGTTCTCTCCCTTGTTTGTCTGATAAGTTTCAGTTAGGGTGATATATGGGGCTAAATGTTGGGGGACAGTTCTCTCCCTTGTTTGTCTGATAAGGTTCAGTTAGGGTGATATATGGGGCTAAATGTTGGGGGAAAGTTCTCTCCCTTGTTTGTCTGATAAGGTTCAGTTAGGGTGATATATGGGGCTAAATGTTGGGGGACAGTTCTCTCCCTTGTTTGTCTGATAAGGTTCAGTTAGGATGATATATGGGGCTAAATGTTGGGGGACAGTTCTCTCCCTTGTTTGTCTGATAAGGTTCAGTTAGGGTGATATATGGGGCTAAATGTTGGGGGACAGTTCTCTCCCTTGTTTGTCTGATAAGGTTCAGTTAGGGTGATATATGGGGCTAAATGTTGGGGGACAGTTCTCTCCCTTGTTTATCTGATAAGGTTCAGTTAGGGTGATATATACGGGGCTAAACTTTGGGACAATTCTCTCCCTTATATATATGAATAATAAGCGCCTACCTACTAGCTCGGAGTAGAACCTATTATTAGAATTATAAACACCTCATACAAAAATCTATTGTTACAAGCTCAGACTCGAGCTTATTGCAACCTGCTCAGAATAGTACATTTTGTTACTAGTTTCGAGTACAATCTATTGTTACTTAGCAGTTATAGAAAATGTACACGTATCATAGTCGGCCATTCCTTTCCATGTGCTCTCAGCAGACGCAAAGAGTTATTGTTTACAAGATATGATGATGTTTACAAGATATGATGATGTTTACAAGAGATGATGTTTACAAGAGATGATGTTTCAAAGAGATGATTTTTACAAGAGATGATGTTTACAAGAGATGATTTTTACAAGAGATGATGTTTACAAGAGATGATGTTTACAAGATATGATGATGTTTACAACATATGATGATGTTTATAAGAGATGATGTTTACAAGAGCTGATGACTTGAAGTGCTTTAGTGCTAAGATTATTTAAGGAAATTTATATTTTAGCCTTTAAATTTATGTGCTAATAAAATGACATTAGGGGTATAGGGCTGGATTACTCCCCCTTGTCGCTAATCGCTACCGGTGTTTATAGATATACAAAATGTTGAGAAGCTTAAAGCAAAGTTGTAAAAAAAAACATTAATTTAAAAACGAAAAAAAAAGACTTTGAAGGTTGCTGCCCGTAATGTAAACGGTTTTGAATTATATGAACCTAAATTTGATGAGACAAAGCAACTCTTCCTGCGTCTGTTCTTAAACTGATTGTAACGAAGGAGCCAACAAAAGAACGCCGTCTGAATTATGGGACAGGTTGTGAAAGACCCAGTCTAAACTCTGACATTAATCCCGTGTCATGTGACCTGTAACTTTTATGGTATTCAAGCCTGTTCCTATGTTAAGCTGTCTGCCTGGTTTGCATACACAATTAGGAATGTTATTTATGTCTCGTGAATCTATTTAAAATAAAGACCGCCAATCTGGCAGCCACTCGTGTTGCTTTCTTTTCTTTCTCTCAGTCTCGGCCCAAAAAGTGGATTTTAATTTGACAACAACTTTTTACAATGAATTTTTAAATGATGAAAATAGCTATTAATGGGGGGTGAGGGGGGGTTACAATTATTTATTATTTAAGATTCCTTTGATGTATTTAAATACTCGACCTCTCTTGAAATTCACACCATGAATTAATTTCACTTGTGATAATGTTATATATGTGTTCATGTTACTTTCCAACGGTGCTCATGCTTTCATGTAACATGTGACAGTACTATATGAGTTCACAGTCTACGTGAAAAAACTTGGTCCAATAAAAAATCTCATCTGCCTTACATTCACTTTCCTCTTTCAAAGAGGACAAGAAAAAATGTATTGCTTTTGAGTTTCCACTGGTGTGTGTTTCAGGCAGGAAACATGGCTACATTAAACAACATCGGATATGACACGTGGGGCGCTCATAACAGGCAGGAAACATGGCTACATTAAACAACATCGGATATGACACGCGGGGCGCTCATAACAGGCAGGAAACATGGCTACATTAAACAACATCGGATATGACACGTGGGGCGCTCATAACAGGCAGGAAACATGGCTACATTAAACAACATCGGATATGACACGTGGGGCGCTCATAACAGGCAGGAAACATGGCTACATTAAACAACATCGGATATGACACGTGGGCGATCATTGTTGATAATCAAGGTCATTGTGGGACACGGGAGAGAATGAACACATTAAGGCATGATATTAAGCACGTGCTACATTTAAAATTAATAATCTGGCTACCAAGTTGTTGTTACCAAGCAGCAGTTGTGCATGCTACTTTGATGACTGTTTAACCCACCGTAAAATTTTATGTAAATATAACCTCAACCCACCGTAAATGTGCCTGTTGATATAACCTCAACCCACCGTAAAAGTGCCTGTTGATATAACCTCAACCCACCGTAAAAGTGCCTGTTGATATAACCTCAAGCCACCGTAAAAGTGCCTGTTGATATAACATCAACCCACCGTAAAAGTGCCTGTTGATATAACCTCAACCCACCGTAAAAGTGCCTGTTGATATAACCTCAACCCACCGTAAAAGTGCCTGTTGATATAACCTCAACCCACCGTAAAAGTGCCTGTTGATATAACCTCAAGCCACCGTAAAAGTGCCTGTTGATATAACATCAACCCACCGTAAAAGTGCCTGTTGATATAACCTCAACCCACCGTAAAAGTGCCTGTTGATATAACCTCAACCCACCGTAAAAGTGCCTGTTGATATAACCTCAACCCACCGTAAAAGTGCCTGTTGATATAACATCAACCCACCGTAAAAGTGCCTGTTGATATAACTTCAACCCACCGTAAAAGTGCCTGTTAATATAACCTCAACCCACCGTAAAAGTGCCTGTTGATATAACACCAACCCACCGTAAAAGTGCCTGTCGATATAACATCAAGCCACCGTAAAAGTGCCTGTTTATATAACATCAACCCACCGTAAAAGTGCCTGCTGATATAACATCAACCCACCGTAAAAGTGCCTGTTAATATAACATCAAGCCATCGTAAAAGTGCCTGTTTATATAACATCAACCCACCGTAAAAGTGCCTGTTGATATAACCTCAACCCACCGTAAAAGTGCCTGTTAATATAACATCAACCCACCGTAAAAGTGCCTGTTGATATAACCTCAACCCACCGTCAAAGTGCCTGTTTATATAAACTCAACCCACCGTAAAAGTGCCTGTTGCAGTAGCATTCATTTGAAGATGAGCCGTTGACCACCACATTCTTCCACTGCATGTTGAAGCCTGTGTCGCAGCAGTAGTAGTTGTTGCTGACGATGCTGAGACTGTCTGATGTTTCACAAACTGATTTCCCGGTGTTACACGGCACTGTCGAGGACATGAGATCACAATATAGAAAAAAAAGCCAATACATTTATTTACACGGCACGGGCTACATATTGAACAAGAAACTCAAATAATAACACGTTGTTTTTGTTTGTTCCATTGTTTCAGGAGCATCCACAAAAAATTAACATCTATCATTTCGTATCCTAAATATACAACCCCAAGTTTTCATAAACTCAAAAGTTTTTTAGGGCAGATTATGTATAGAGGTGAGAATCTCGATAGTTTTTCTTTGGTCCAAATCCAGCGTTTAATATAACGATGTATTTAAACGGATTGGTGCATAATGATAACAAATTCCTCAAACAAATATATTTTTAATTGTACAAAGAGTCCCGTATCTCTTCAATGTTTAAAACACTTAGTTTAGTTTGACTTAAACATTTATCTTGTAATATCCATTTGGAAATGGTGATGATAAAGAGCTTTTTATATTGTAAGAAATCTTGTCCATTTACACTACAATGATTTGACTTAAGCCATTATAGTTTACTATTTTTTAAAAAACTAATACTTTGGAATTTCTGGTCCCATACAAAATACATCCTTGGATTTAAGATTTCTGTAATAATTAGGATCTAAATCAGCACCAATGATGAATAACTCAGGAGTTCCACAAAGAACTTTCCCTAAAATCATTTGACATAGGCACCATAACAGTTACATTTTATCTTAGAACAGCTTAGGGTTGAGAGTTTGCAAAAAGAATTAGGGCCATGAATTCGCGTGAGTAAACTTTGGTAAACTGACATTTCACCTTACGCTTCAAATATTTCCCTTGATGCAAACAAGGAGATAGTAATCAACATCAAAACTGCAAATATCTTCTTTCTGTAAACTATAAAAAAAAATAATGAAATGGGTCAAACTATTGCTGACTCTGTGTACTAGAGTTCTATTGCCGACTCTGTGTACTAGAGTTCTATTGCCGACTCTGTGTACTAGAGTTGTATTGCCAACTCTGTGTACTAGAGTTCTATTGCCGACTCTGTGTAATAGAGTTCTTTTTTTTTGGAGGATTTTCTCGTACCCGATTCTATGTTTTTCTATGACATAATATATAGACTTCCTCTTACCCTGCCATAATATAGAGACTTCCTCTTACCTTGTCATAATATATAGACTTCCTCTAACCGTGCCATAATATAGAGACTTCCTCTTACCTTGTCATAATATAGAGACTTCCTCTTACCTTGTCATAATATAGAGATTTCCTCTTACCTTGTCATAATATAGAGACTTCCTCTTACCTTGTCATAATATAGAGACTTCCTCTTACCTTGTCATAATATATAGACTTCCTCTTACCTTGTCATAATATATAGACTTCCTCTTACCTTGTCATAATATATAGACTTCCTCTTACCTTGTCATAATATATAGACTTCCTCTTACCTTGTCATAATATAGAGACTTCCTCTTACCTTGTCATAATATAGAGACTTCCTCTTACCTTGCTCAGCCGTAGCTGCAAGTACTGTGACCAGTGCGGCAAGGATGATGCTCAGCATTGTGATCAGATATTACTTGGGTACTTCTGGAGTCTCAGGACTGTAAGTGTAATTAATATCAGAACTGTAAGTGTAATTAATATCAGGACTGTAAGTGTAATTAATGTCAGAACTGTAAGTGTAATTAATATCAGAACTGTAAGTGTAATTAATATCAGACCTGTAAGTGTAATTAATATCAGAACTGTTAGTGTAATTAATATCAGAACTGTAAGTGTATTTAATATCAGGACTGTAAGTGTAATTAATATCAGAACTGTAAGTGTAATTAATATCAGACCTGTAAGTGTAATTAATATCAGAAATGTTAGTGTAATTAATATCAGAACTGTAAGTGTATTTAATATCAGGACTGTAAGTGTAATTAATATCAGAACTGTTACTGTAATTAATATCAGAACTTTAATTGTAATTAATCTCAGAACTGTAAGTGTAATTAATATCAGAACTGTAAGTGTAATTAATATCAGAACTGTAAATGTAATTAATATCAGAATTGTATGTGTAATTGATATCAGGACTGTAAGTGTAATTAATATCAGAACTGTAAATGTAATTAATATCAGAATTGTATGTGTAATTGATATCAGGACTGTAAGTGTAATTAATATCAGACCTGTAAGTGTAATTAATATCAGAACTGTTATTGTAATTAATATCAGAACTGTATGTGTAATTAATATCAGAACTGTAAGTGTAATTAATCTCATAACTGTAAGTCTAATTAATCTCAGAACTGTAAGTGTAATTAATATCAGAACTGTAAGTGTAATTAATATCAGAACTGTAAGTGTAATTAATCTCAAACTGTATGTGTAATTAATATCAGAACTGTAAGTGTAATTAATATCAGTATTGTATGTATAATTAATATCAGGACTGTAAGTGTAATTAATATCAGAACTGTAAGTGTAATTAATCTCATAACTGTAAGTGTAATTAATAGCAGGACTGTAAGTGTAATTAATATCAGAACTGTTACTGTAATTAATATCAGAACTGTATGTGTAATTAATATCAGGACTGTAAGTGTAATTAATATCAGGACTGTAAGTGTAATTAATATTAGAACTGTAAGTGTAATTAATATCAGAACTTTAATTGTAATTAATCTCAGAACTGTAAGTGTAATTAATATCAGAACTGTAAGTGTAATTAATCTCAGAACTGTAAGTGTAATTAATATCTGAATTGTAAGTGTAATTAATATCAGAACTGTAAGTGTAATTAATATCAGAACTGTAAGTGTAATTAATATCAGAACTGTATGTGTAATTAATATCAGAACTGTAAGTGTAATTAATATCAGAACTGTAAGTGTAATTAATATCAGAACTGTATTTGTAATTAATAGCAGGACTGTAAGTGTAATTAATCTCAGAACTTTTATTGTAATTAATATCGGAACTGTTATTGTAATTAATATCAGACCTGTAAGTGTAATTAATCTCAGAACTGTAAGTGTAATTAATATCAGAACTGTAAGTGTAATAAATATCAGAACTTTAATTGTAATTAATATCAGAACTGTAAGTGTAATTGATATCATGACTGTAAGTGTAATTAATATCAGAACTGTAAGTGTAATTAATATCAGAACTGTAAGTGTAATTATTATCAGAACTGTAAGTGTAATTAATATCAGAACTGTATGTGTAATTAATAGCAGGACTGTAAGTGTAATTAATCTCAGAACTTTTATTGTAATTAATATCAGAACTGTTATTGTAATTAATATCAGACCTGTAAGTGTAATTAATCTCAGAACTGTAAGTGTAATTAATATCAGAACTGTAAGTGTAATAAATATCAGAACTTTAATTGTAATTAATCTCAGAACTGTAAGTGTAATTAATATCAGGACTGTAAGTGTAATTAATATCAGAACTGTTATTGTAATTAATCTCAGAACTGTAAGTGTAATTAATATCAGAACTGTAAGTGTAATTAATATCAGAACTTTAATTGTAATTAATCTCAGAACTGTAAGTGTAATTAATCTTAGAACTGTAAGTGTAATTAATCTCAGAACTGTAAGTGTAATTAATATCAGAACTTTAATTGTAATTAATCTCAGAACTGTAAGTGTAATTAATATCAGGACTGTAAGTGTAATTAATATCAGAACTGTTATTGTAATTAATATCAGAACTGTAAGTGTAATTAATATCAGAACTGTAAGTGTAATTAATATCAGAACTGTAAGTGTAATTAATCTCAGAACTGTACGTGTAATTAATATCAGAACTGTACGTGTAATTAATCTCAGAACTGTACGTGTAATTAATCTCAGAACTGTAAGTGTAATTAATATCAGAACTTTAATTGTAATTAATCTCAGAACTGTAAGTGTAATTAATATCAGAACTGTATGTGTAATTAATATCAGGACTGTAAGTGTAATTAATATTAGAACTGTAAGTGTAATTAATATCAGAACTTTACTTGTAACTAATCTCAGAACTGTAAGTGTAATTAATATCAGAACTGTATGTGTAATTAATCTCAGAACTGTAAGTGTAATTAATATCAGGACTGTAAGTGTAATTAATATCAGAACTGTAAGTGTAATTAATATCAGAACTGTAAGTGTAATTCAATTGAGTCGTCTCAGTGGCGTAGCTAGAACTTTTGCCACCCGGGGCGGTCTCCAATGCGTCGCCCTTCTTAGGGACCTGGGGCGGGGAGGGGAGTCTGACACTTGTGACGAGGGGTGTGTTTGAGAAATGTGACGTCTCGTCAAAACGCACAACTTTAAATAAAATTTCCACTTAAATAGTGATTACTGACCATTTATTTAATAACGTTTACGTAAAACGCGTGTCAAGATATTAGAGTGCAGCCTTGCACTTAAAACATACTTAAATGACAAAAATTTGATTTGAAGCATGCTTATTTTCAAATAGAAAATACGGCTCTTGTGGTGGGGGTGGTAAAAACTTTATGGCGTCATATTGAAGAAGGGGTCTAAGTTTTTGTGACGAACTGTGAAGAGGGTGGAGGCGTGGAGGGGATATGAAAAATCAGCCAAAATCGCGTGACGTCATTTATGGACGGCAAATTAGTCGATTATAGGATGGTTTTTATAAATTGATAAAATGAATAAATAATTGTAATTGAAACGAAGTTAAGGTGGGGAAAATGTTTACCATTGCATGCCATATTTATGTAAGCAGTAATTAAACAGGCCGCATAAGATGATTAGTATTTAATGATTAGTAATGTATTATTATCACATAAAAGCACAGACACCCAATTATAAGAGATGAATTAAAATTTATAGCTTAAATATGCTCACTTCTTTAAAATGAGTGGTCCAGTACGATATTACAGCTAACAACAAAATTATCCTTACCTTCAGGGCATCTGTTGCCTTGACTTGCCAGGAAACAATAGCCAACGCAGATGATACACCTTTTCAACAGGTGACTGGCCAGTTGTGTTTCTTAACCACAATCACATTAGGTTTGGGGGGGGGGTGCTGGGATGTGCTATTTTTGGCCTTTAGGTAACATGAGGAGGGGGGTGTTCATATTAATTAGTGGATCCAGTTTTAAAATAAAAATGTTATTATATAAATTGGCAATGTTGGCTCTGATTCTTAACTTGTTCATCTACAACAAAGAGACGGCGGAACCTCTATAACATGTCAATTGTGTCATATTAAATCTTTGAAACCTAAAAAGTTCGTTTCTCCCAACTTTAAACAAGACCAATGACCTGAATCCTTCCCTGTACACTCAAAAGTTTTAGATTGGAACATACACAAGTGCATGCTACATTACCTGGCTGACGACATGAACGACATGAACTGTGTACTAGGACTAGCAAGATATCCCACAAGACAGTCAGTTTAAAATGCTGCATATTTACAATAATAGAAACTGGACAGCAAAAGACAGTATAGTAATTGTTAAATTCATCCCAGTCTTTATCTGATGCTACCTTGAAAATATTACTGCTTCAGTTTCAGCTAAACGATGTTAAACGATAATCGGCAATACAATTATCGGTTTTGAAAGCGATAATCGGTTTTGAATTTCCCAAACCGATTATCGAATTTATTTATTATTTATTTTTTAAATCATTTCCGTACTGAAAATTTAGAAAAAGATTCGAAAAGAAATTATTCCCGCATTAGCTGACATCTTGATCCAATAAGGCCGTGTTTATTTATAAGTTTTGATCATTCCGTGCAGTGTGTTGTAAATTAATATATTTATTGTTTGGCGATAAGTATGACGTCATAAAGTTCATTTGATGTCCGAAATCGAAAAAAAATATACATAATGAATGCAGTCTCTATTGTCGAAATTATGATGTAGGCTAGACAAAATATGCAATTTCCCACATTACGTATTGCGTATGACATCATTTCATTAATTCCACCGTTTCCACACCATCTTCGCCAGCCCTAGAAACAGCTCTGGGCGGCATTTCCTTACTCCACGAAACATGTCGCGTAAATTCTTGAAATAAAATAAGTATAAAAGGTCGATGCGATTTCAAAATCAATTACAGTTAGTTCGAGCTTGGAGGCAGTTCAACATTAAAAATATTAAATTTTATACAAATCAAAATTAAGTTTACAAACATAGTTAGTCGAATAAATAAATCTGATGTGTAAATTTATTTGAAATTATTTTAACTTTAATTAATTTTTTTTTATCTATGGACATTTCGTGTTTATTGTTTGTTTCCTAGCCTATTTCTACCAAGCGTGATTGCAACTAAGTTCATTTATTTTTGTTTATTAATATTATTTTGCTTAATAAATAAAGTTTTTTTTTAAAATAAACATACAGTAGATCTGTGACTGTTTATCTGTGACTTTCTTTACAAGCCCCAATGATAAAATAATCATTGTCTTCCCTACAACCAAAACCAATTTATAGCTCACCCCTCGCATTACTCAGAATTCATTGACATGATTTATATGCATCTGCAGTGTGGCAGCAACTGAGAGTCAAGGCGAGCAGGTTGCTTTCCTTGCAAGCAATAATACTGATATATATATATATATATATATATATATATATATATATATATATATATATATATATGCCAATTAATAGCTCACCCATCGCGTCAATCATATTTCCTTGATACAACTAACTGTATGGCCACAAGGGCGTGAGCGTATAGGAGTATACCCACGTCCCACGCCCCCATTGATAGATTTATGAGCCTCTGACCACCCAATATCATCGTATTATAGGCTTACTGTAACATGCTAAGTTATGGTGCATCTTATTTACTGTAGGCACCCTAAGATTCTGAACACACTGCAACAGGTATAAGAATATATTGCTATGAAGTCAGCGGTAAAACGACAGTCGGTTTAAATTGGATTTACATGATCGATAATCGGTTTGTCCAAACAAACAAAAACGATATTAACATCCCATGTTTCAGCACAGCTCAGCAAAATGAAACGGTTCTAGAGGGCAATAAGCTAGATTTTTGGCATAAAACTTTGTCTACTTTAAAAAAATTAGAGTTAAAGTTTAGAGCATGATTTTGCTAGCCTAAAGAATAAAACAGCTGAAGTATATATAGTTAGTGTTTGTTTACTTAAGGAATATTAAAACCAAAGTCTAGAGTTAGAATTTACTTACAGAATAATTAAATTTAAGTTATTGTTTGTTTACTTGAAGAATATTAAACTCTAAGTCTAGAGGGCTGCTCTATTTGGTTATAAAGTAATTATGTAACCCCATCACACCAACAGCAGGACGTCGTCCAGCCTGGACCAATGCTTGCACGAGTTGAGGCGTCATTCCCTTTACATTAGTTAAACTTGTGTTTCTGTAAGCAGGGTGGTTTTTTTGTGGAGGGGGGGGGGATTGGGGGGGTTGAACAATTTCCCTTTCATTAGTTAAACGTTTTTTATCTGTAAGCTAGGTGTTTGGGGGGAGGGGAGGAGAATGTGGGAGTTTCTGACAGCCCCATGTGACACGGTTGCTATTTATCACCTGTCACGACCCAGGCTCAGATGGCGGAAGTCGAGTGGAAGGTGACATACAGACTTTGTAAGTCAATTTAGGAACGTTATGTGTCACTTTTTTTGGTTATACATAACCTCTTATCGCTTTCAGAGTCACAGACTCTAACTATAGATGAGACCAAGAGTCACAGACTCTACCTATAGTTGAGACCAAGAGTCACAGACTCTACCTATAGATGAGACCAAGAGTCACAGACTCTACCTATACATGAGACTAAGAGTCCAGACTCTACCTATAGATGAGACCAAGAGTCACAGACTCTACCTATAGATGAGACCAAGAGTCACAGACTCTACCTATAGATGAGACCAAGATTCACAGACTCTGTACCAGGCACCATTTTTTTAAAACTCTGCCTATACACGAGACGAAGAGTCACAGACTCTACTATGAAATTGCATGTTTTAATAAATTTAGCTTTTTGGCCTTTTTTGCATAAGTCAAAAAATTGACTATGTCACAATCATGTGCACATTTGTTTAATACGTTACCATCAGGTACATATTTATTGACTATATTACAATCAGGTGCACATTTGTTGACTATATTACAATCAGGTGCACATTTGTTGACTATATTACAATCAGGTGCACATTTGTTGAATACGTTACCATCAGGTGCACATTTGTTGACTATATTACAATCAGGTGCACATTTGTTGACTATGTCACAATCATGTGCACATTTGTTGAATACGTTACCATCAGGTACACATTTGTTGACTATATTACAATCAGGTGCACATTTGTTGAATACGTTACCATGAGGTGCACATTTGTTGACTATGTCACCATCAGGTGCACATTTGTTGACTATGTCACCATCAGGTGCACATTTGTTGACTATGTCACCATCAGGTGCACATTTGTTGACTATGTCACCATCAGGTGCACATTTGTTGACTATTTCACCATCAGGTGCACATTTGGTGACTGTTACCAGCACGTGCAAACGATTTCTCTCTTACCTTATCTGTTACAGATGCTCCTACCATATAGTTAAAAGAACAAATATTAAATATTGAGTTAAAAGTGTCATTTTTTGTGTCGATAAATTTAATTAAGATCGATACTGTGACAGTTTTTAAAGTTAATTCTCGCCATTCTTATCCATGAAAGTAAGTGACAGTTGCTATTTGTGTTTTTTACTTTCATTTTTTTTATATTAGCATTAATTTATACAAATGTTTGAAACTAAACAAATGAAATCTATTCCCTTATGCATCTTTCTTATGTTCTTATCTTATCTATCTGTTACAGAAGCTCCTTCTACACAGAAGATTAGCGCGTCCTATGCTTATCCGTGGTTGGTGTCTAGTCTTGTATTCTTATTAGACTTTTATATGTTGATAGAGTGTTGGTTTTCCTGGTTTCCTCGGGCACCCCCATTCCATGTCCGAATTCCCGACTGAAAAAACGAGAATTTGTATGTGTTTGCTCTTGCATACGGAATAAGAAAAGTGTTTTTATCCCTATGTCTATCTGAGTTTTGTATGATATTATCTTTGTGTTGTATTTCCAATTTAGTACAATTAATTGACTTATGTATTATTAATACTTTGCTCCTCTATCCTCTAGTGCAGGGGTTCCTAACCAGTGGTGCATGCACCCCCAAGGGGTGCATGAGCAGGTTCCAGGGGGTGCATGAACGATTCAGAGAAAAAAGAAAAAAAAGAGGAAGAAAAAAAAGAAGAAGAAAACAAAAGAAAGAAAAACTGATAATCTGAAATGTAAAACATAAGCAAGGCATGCCGCGTCAAATGGCACCCATATACAACCTTTGTGATAGGAGATAATCGTTCGCGCATGTCGAAAATTGACGGGAAAAAGCTTTTTCGCAAAATGAACAGTTCGCTCTACGCGTTCCTCGGAATTTCGTGCTTCGTCTGTGGAAAAATCCTGTGCAATGACAACATGAAGCATATTAGACGCCGAGAGCACTTGGAGAAAGTCCATGCATCCAATTACAAGGACAGTGTTGAGGTCTTCAAGCAGAAGAGAGCTCGCTTCTTGGCCTCAGGTACCTGCCCAAGCTTGGATTTTCTTTGTCACAGAAACCTGCACTGGAGGCATCATTCAAGGTTGCATATCTTATTGCAAAAAACAAGAAGCCCCACACCATTGGAGAAACTTTGGTGAAGCCTTTGTGCTTTGGAGATGGTGGAACTGATGTGTGGTCACTAGCAGAGGAAGCAGGTTGAGAAAGTCCCTTTGTCTAATGACACTATTCATTCCAAGATTAGTGACATGGCTGCAGACATTCTGGATCAAGTCTTGCGCGATATGAGAAGCAGTCCTTTTCCATTTAGCTGGATGAATCCACTGATGTAGCACAATGCAGTAAGCTTCTTGTATTTGTGAGATATGTTCACAGTGGATTGCTGAAGGAGGAATTTCTCTTTTGTAAGCCACTCCTAGCTACGACAAAAGCTGCTGATGTGCTGCAGCTAGTCAGGGCATTCTTCACTGAAAACCAGTTTGACTTGACTTCAAAAATTTCTTTAATTTGCACAGATGGTGCTCCCTCCATAATCGATAATAAGTCAGTATTTTCAGCACTGGTAAAGAAAGAAGTTCCAGATATTGTCACAACACACTGTATCCTTCATCGTCAGGCCATGGCATACATAACTCTACCTCCAACCTTGAAGTCAGTTCTTTCTACTGCAGTCCAAGTTGTAAATTTTATCCGCCGACATGCCTTGAACAACCGCCTCTTCTAGTTGTCTGTCAGGAGGTGGGCTCTGAGCATGAAGTTCTGCTCTACCACACTGAGGTTCGCTGGTTGTCCAGGGGAACGGATACTTTCTCGGTTAGTAGAAACTGAGAGTGGAGCTTGCTATTTTCTTGTGAGAAAAAGAGAGTGACCTTGCTGACAAGTTTGACTGTCCAAATTTCATTCATTACTTGGCATACCTGGCTGACATATTCTCTATCTTGAATGACTTTAACACATCTCTCCAAGGACCTCCTGTGACTGTAATGGATGCTACTGAGAGATTGCAAGCCTTCCTTTAAAAAAACTGCCACTATTCCAACGACGACTAGAAAAGTCCAACTTGGCCAACTTTCTACTCTTGGATGAAGTTTTAATTTCTGCTTCAGGAGGAAGCACTGAGGGATCACTGCATGACAACATCAAAGGGGAAATTTTAGAGCACCTTTCAACATTGCAATGGTCCTTTGATGGGTATTTCTGTCAAGACATTGCTAGGAAAGACCATTGGATTCGCAATCCTTTTCTCTGTGACTTGGACAACATTGATGACAGTGACCTTGCTAAAGATGAACTGACTGATTTGAGAACCAGAGAAGTACTGAGGTATGCCTTCAGTTGCAATACCTTGATTGAATTTTGGTGCGCCCAGCTAGATTCCTACCCTCAACTAGCCAAGAGGGCAGTACTGACTCTCCTTCCATTTGCCACAACCTATCTCTGTGAAGCAGATTCTCCACCCTTTTGACGATTAAAACCAAGGCAGGGAATAATTTGAATTCAGAGGATGACATTAGAGTTTCTTTGTCTGAAGCAGTCCCCAGATTTAAATTGCTGATTGATCATAAGAAGCAGCAGATCTCTCATTAAATTCCCTGTTGCCTATTGTCTAAAACTGTTTTGTTTCCTAAAATAAACATAGTTTATTATGCATTTTCTGCAAGTTTCATGAGGGGGTGCATGAACTTTTTTGGGCATCTGAAGGGGTGCATGGACCCCAAAAGGTTAGGAACCACTGCTCTAGTGTTTCAAGGCTTAGTGATTGAACTAAAGGTCTTACTCTTGTCAGTTTTGAATGTTCTCCAGTAATGAATCTAACTGCTCTTTTTTGAATTTGTTCTAGTTTATCAATATTTTCTTTGGTGGATGGGTCTCATACAGAAGATTTCCTTTGACACAAATCATTATCCCCTCCCCTCCCATTATTCAAGACAAGTTTTCTCAACGAAAAACAAACAAAAAAGTAATGATTCCAAAAAGTATTTATTTGACCCTATTGTTGATAGTGTTGTAACGATTGACCTCTGTGGGTCTAGAGTTATAAGGATTGACCTGTGTGGGGCCAGTGTTCCCTCCAATGGGACTTGGGTTCATGTTCAACTGACCACCAAGTGGCATTATATTCTGGTTGAGCGCTGATGATGGCTGTCCAAGAAAGCCTCCAGTCCAGCCCTGTTGCTGATGAAGTCTCCTCTAGAATTTCACAATCAATAAAGTACATTACTAACATTGTCCTACCAATATTAACTTAATTTTGTTTTTTTAAGGTGGTGCATGGGTAAACAATATATTTCAGTTTCTGTATTTAAAATTAGTAGCGCCCAAAAGTCAATTGAAATTAATTAAAAACGAATTTTTGTAGCTTCATTCGAAATTTAAAAAATAATAATAATAAAAAAATTTTTAAACTTTATAAAAATATGACAATTTCGGGATCTATGCAAAGTGGGATCAAATTATCTTGTTTGAAAGTGTCAGAAAGGAAAATGTGTACACATTAAGAATAATATTAGTCAAAAGGTGTATGATAGCATTAAATCATCAGTTATTTTAATTGATTCATATACAAAAATGAGTGTCGACCAAAATATTTGATGACACTAAAATCTCTCTTTTTTTTAAAATGAAATATAATATCGATTTTTTAACAGAGGGCCACCATATTCCATCTCAGATATAACATACGTCAGACTCTCCTTCTTTAGAAAAAAATAGAATTATGTGTCCTGCGCTTATCCAGGGTTTAGATCTAGTCAGAGGCGTAACAACGACTTGGCATCGGGGCAGTTGCCAAGGGCGCCGATGGCTAATCCTTCAATAATCAATTTATTCTATATAATTTGGTATTTTCCCTATTTCTCAAGGGCACCAGAAATGAATTAGCCAAGGGCGCGGAAAACCCAGTTGCGCTTCTGGATCTAGTAATGTATCTTATATGAGTTTTAAATTTTGACAGTGTATTGCTTTTCCTGGTTTGTTCAGGCAACCCATTCCAAAAGATATTTACCTGCATTCTTGTTTGCTGAGCTGCAATCATAGGCTGGAAAGGGGGGTCAGCATTATTGCTAAGAGCTGCGCCACGGTTCACTGGTCTTCTGTTACGATTAGGTCCTCTTGGCTCAGTACTGTTTGCTCTGCTGGCTTCAAGAACCATTGAAATAGTTTAACAGATAAGACAGGTAGCATTGTATTAGCATGAAAAACGTTCGTTTATCAAACTTCTTTTGAAAATGTATCTAATTCAGTTAAATAAGTTCAACGTAACAGAACATGTTTACCTGGATCTAATGCTTGTTGCAGACCCCGAGCCAAACCTTGGAAGAAGCTCATCGCCCATTGGCCCATACCACCGGAACCGGCATTGGGGTTAAGGGCGCTCTGCATCTGCATCATTTGGGCGTGCATCTCCTCTGGCAGCAGGCCGAGACTTGCCCAGTATTGAAGCTGCTGTAACATTTGCTGCTCTTCGCTGAAAATTAGCAAAGAATGTAAATGGTTAACGAACATGGTGGTAGAAATACAAATGTATCCAATGTATTGAAAACTTGAAAAATATTCTTCATTAAATAAAAAAAAACCTTCAAAATAATGACAAGACCATCTCAAACCAACACCCACCCAAAAAAAACAACTGCTAAGCAATGCATGAGATTGACATGTACATATATTCCAGGGAAAAGATGCATTCAACAAACGAAAATTTACCTTAAAACAAGAATTCGATTTTAATGTATTTTAGTGGACTTTTGGATTTCAACTTCACATTTATTGGAACCACAGAAACTATTTTTAGACGGAAAAACCCAACTTTACTCAGATTTGTTATATTTTATCTCTATATGTATAAATTCTGTAAAAAAATTAAAAGGAAATACAACGCAGCCAACGTCGTATGTGTTGTTGATTGTTTTACTAGTCTTATATTAATTAAATCCCTTATATTAACTTCACAGCCGTCACTCTCTGTCGTCATCTCTGTCTCTCTCTCTCTCTCTGTCTTGGGCGGGCGTAAAAAAAAAGTAAAAAATGACCCACTTCCAGTGATGCCATCGAGCTGAAATTTGGCACACGAACCTGTCTCACCTAACAATGCATCCTATCAAAATTTCAGATCGATCGAACGTACCGTAATTAAATTAATGCATTTTTAGTTTATCTCTATACGAGGTATGTAATTCAATTTCACTGTTTGTTATTGTTTTTTTTCACGTGAATGTTCAGTCACGCGTTGACGCGACCCATCGAAGTACCGGTGTGCTTTTGTTTACATTTTACGTGTCACGCTGAGCTCGGTCCAGCGATCGGTGACCAGACTTTTTCCTTCTCCCACCTCCCCCCCCCCAGGGTTATGAAGCAAAGTTGAGTTAAGACAGATTCAGTCTGTAAATGTTTGTCGCGTTTGAAAATAATCAATACTGTTAGTTATGTCTCATATATAAGGGATTTATAGTCAAAAACGTTGTTTTTACGGGTTGGTTTTATTTGCTTTGTAAGTTTAAGCGATCGGACTATCCGAACATTTGTTTATGATTCTTTCACGTGCTCAGTTCACGCGTTGACGACGACCGTGTATGTTCACACCCCTTACCGTCCCTACGCCCGGTTTTAAAACCAGGGGAGATAATTGTGTTTCAGTCTGTAAATGTCGTGTTTAAACATAATCACTACTTTTAGTTATGTCTCATATATAAGGGGATTTATAGTCAAAAGGTAAGCTGGCTTTGCACTTACTGTAAAATGCGTAGACTAAAAAGTAGAAAATAAAAATATATAAAAAACACTTTTTAAAAACTAGTCTTATATTCGAAATGCACTAAAAAGTAGAAAATAAATTTAAAATTTGAAATTTACAATCAGAAGAGACCTTTAGTTCCAATGTTATGTCACTGTAAAAGTTTAAAATGAGACAGGAACGTTAAATCGTAGGTGAAATCGATTATCTCGTTTTTCGCCATGACTATAAGACTAGGGTGCTCAGGTGAATATCTTTGCATAACTTAGCAAGCACCCAAGTCTTATAGTCATGGCGAAAAACGAGATAATCGATGTCACCTACGATTTAACGTTCATGTCTCATTTTAAACTTTTACATTGTCATAAATTTGGAACTAAAGGTCTCTTCTGACTGTAAATTTCAAATTTTAAATTTATTTTCTACTTTTTAGTGCATTTCGAATATAAGACTAGATTTTAAAAAGTTTTTTTAAAAATATTTTTATTAACCTTTTGAGACGATATGGCCCATTTTTAAACGCACGTATGACGGGCAAAAATAATAACGACAGGTAGATTCATTGCCCCACAAAATGCAAGCCTCCTGATTGGCTGTCCAGTCATTTTACAACAAAATCAAGATTGCATCACACAAATGTGCCATCTCTTGCCATTATAATCGCAGCTTCCATCTAGTGTTTATTTTGTCATTTTATAGAAATATTTATTGTTTAGAAAATCCCTTACAATTCTTAAAAAGGAATGACCCTTCAAATTAAAAAAGGTTTAGGCACTTTTTGGATATTTGAACAGTTTTTCCCGTTGAATGTAATGTTAATCTTCGTAAGGACTTATCAGGTATCAACAAGAATATTCTTAACCAAACCTCTGCAGAGGTTTTTGGTATGACAAGGAAGCCAACTACGTTTCGATTATCGGAAAAGTAAAATCTGAGCGTTTAATGTCTTAACAAAATTTCTTTTTCCGCTTTTCGACTATATATATTTTTAAAATTTTCAATCAACTCTACATGTAAACTTTCCTTGTTGTAAATGGGCGGGTCATCAATAGGTTGAAAATTGTATTTTTGTTTATTAACTTAATAAAACGCTCATTGCACCTATTAGCATTAATATATTATTTGATAATTAGGATTTATATGTTGTTTTTTTTTGTTGTTCATATTGGAATTATTCAATAAATAAATAAATTTAGGTTAGTATAATAAAATACCAGAATGTACCGTTTGTGACTAATTGTTATTGGCAGCCATTGAACCGCATAATGACTCTACTACTGCTACTATATTCACAGTGCTTCATTCATAGGATATGGTGTGTGTAAAAAATATTTAGCCATTGGTCAGGAAAAGCTTTAAAATAATTAGTCATTAACTAAACTATAAATAGTTCCCAATTTATTTTTATATTGTGTGCAGTAATTTTTGTTTAGAAATGTTAAAGTGAGCAAAACAGAAATTTGTTTTATGTGTAAACATTACTGTTTGGGCATAAATAAATATTTCATTTTTAAAAAAACTAAAAAAAACAAGTTTTTTACTATAAATCCTTTATGTACGAGACAAAACTAAAAGAATGTTCATTATAATACGCAGCGCAAGACCATCCAAAAATACAAAATTGTAGTAATGTGTTGTAAAACATGTTTAATATAATGCACACCGATCAGGAGTATGTTTATAAAAAGAGTTGTCAATAAAATACGCACCTTATTGCGCGACAGGAAAGGTCGTTCAATATAATACGCACCGCGACACTCTATCTCAAAAATTAACATGATACATAGAGATAAATTAAATAATCTAAAAATTCAATAATTTAATTACAGTACATGCGATATATCTGAAATTTTGTTCCATAGTTTTTATCATCGGTACAAAACTGCCTGAAAAGTTTCAGCTCGCTAGCTTACGAGGAAGTGGGTTAAAATCGATTCAAAGTTTTTTCGACAAACAAGCAAGCATGCAAAGGCTAAAACAGATACCACGAGTTAATATAAAGGATTTTAAAAAAAATAATACTGTAATAACATAATTAAATATTAATATTTGTAGCATTTCATTTCTGATAATAAAATCATGATAAAGTCAAGAGCTAAAGTGTGTGATGCGAACAGTGGTACTAAGGACACGAAACAGGGAGGTGAAATATATTAGTCGTCAGTTATATTACAGACGTTCTATTCTGTTCGTAAGATTACTGCATCCTACGCTTATCGATGGTTTATGTCTATGGATTTTTAGTAATAATGGATTTGGTTATAAACTGCACCATACTTTAAAAATTAATAACTTTAAAATAGAAATGATAAATTCTAAAAACATAATGTTGTTCAAATTTCATTAAAAATCAACTCTATTAAGTTTTACTCCCCTGTGCTGTATAACCCGCAAAGGTCTGGTCACCAATCGCTAGACCAAACTCAGCGTGACACGTAAAATGTAAACAAAAGCACGCCGGTAAATCGATGGGTGGCGTCAACGAGCGAAATCAACTGGCACGTGAAAGAAAAACAATAACAAACCGTGAATTTGAATTACATATGTTATGTAGAGATAAACTAAAAAATGCATTAATTTAATTAAGGTACGTTCGATCTAGCTGAAATTTTGATACGATGCATTGTTAGGTGACACGAGTCTATGTGCGAAATTTCAGCTCGATGGCATCACGGGAAGTGTGTGATTTTCGACGTTTGTTTTTCCACCAACCAACGTACGAAGACATGACGACAGACAGAGAGAGAGAGACACAGAGACAAGATTTTGAAGTTAATATAAGGGATTTAAAAATGATCCACTTCCCGTGATGCCATCGAGCTTAAATTTGCCACATAGACTCGTGTCACCTAACAATACATCGTCGATGTTCACACCCCCTCCCGTCCCTTCCCCCCGGTTTTAAATCCAGGGGATATCACTCGGTGTCAGTCTGTAAATGTTTGTCGCGTTTGAACATAATCAATACTTTTATTTATGTCTCATGTATAAGGGATTTATAGTCAAAAACTTTGTTTTTACGCGGTTGTTTTATTAAATCCTTTAAATTAACTTCGCCGTCTTGTCGTGATCTCTTGTTCGGTCGGGCAAAAAAAAACAAATGTCAAAAATGACACACATGACGTGATGATATCGAGCTGAAATTTTGCACATAGACTTGTATCAACTAACAATGCATTGTATCAAAATGTCGGATCGATCGAATGTACCGTACTAAAATTAATGCATTTTTAGTTTATCTCTATATAATTCAATGTAGCCATCTACTATTGTTCACCTCCACGTGCCGGAGTTAAGTCCAGCCATCGATTACCACAAGTTTTACAGCAAGGGGAGATCAGTCGGTTTCAGTCTGTAAATGTTTGTGGCGCAGTGCGTATAGTATTAAACATAATCAATACTTTTAGTTCTGTCTCATATGTAAGGGATTTATAGTCAAAAACTTAATTTTTACGGGTTGTTTAATTAAATCCCTTATATTACCTTCGAAATCTTGTCGTCATCTCTTGGTCGGTCGGTCGGGCGGAAAAACAAAACTAAAAAAATGACACACTTCCCGTGATGCTATCAAGCTGAAATTTTGCACATAGACTTGTGTCGCCTATCAACGCATTGTATCAAAATGTTAGATCGATCGAATGTACCGTAATTAAATTAATGCATTTTTAGTTTATCTCTATATAATTCAATGTAGCAGTTTGCTTTGTTCACCTCCACGTGCCGGAGTTCATTCAGTCCAGCCATCGATGACCACAACCCCCCCCCCGTTCTTTATAGCAAGGGGAGATCAGTCGGTTTCTTTCTGCAAATGTGTGTCCCCGTTGCATATTATATGGAACGTATCAATACTTTAAGTTCTGTCTCATATATGAGGGATTTATAGTCAAAAACTTTGTTTTTACGGGGTTGTTTAATTGTCAAAACTCAGGGAGATGTTTGCGTGGCGGAAAAGGTCATATTTATATTATCCCTACGCCATCTCTGATGCTATAACAATAGACCAAGATAGTCGGCTGAGAGGAAAAAATATTCAACACTTGGAAAAAGCTAAAACGTGGATTACAATGGAGAAAACATTCAGCTAATTATTTTGAGAGAAGTGTTGTGTTGTTGTATTGACATTGTATGAGCGTGCGAGTTGACTAGTATGAAACACTTGGTTTGTGATGTGAACTGTAAGCGTGCGTGGTTGTGGACTGGGAGGATGGTTGACTATATATAGACGGCTCAAGACGTAACCGGGTTGATGGCAGTGGATTGTATAGAGTGATTAAAGACAGGTGTTAACCATAACACGGAACGTTTAAGTCTTGTTCACGTGACCTATCTGTATTTATCTACGTCACCCAACCATGCGGGACACCACGCACGCACGCCGACTCTCTAACCCTCCTCCCGCCCCCCTTCACCAAAGCGAGTATGTGCAGACGAGCATGATGAATGACCCTCGCTGTTGTTGACCAAGGTTTAGAGACCAACAATGGTCCTTGCGTTCACTTGCATTGTTCCTTCACAGAATAATGTGAGATTCGTAGTGTACTGGTTATCACATCCGCCTTGTACGGGGAAGGTCCTGGGTTCAAGCCCCAGCGAAAAGATTGTTTTGTTTTTTTAATTAATTTTTTTTTAAAATCCCTTATATTAACTTCACCGGCGTCTCTCTCTCTCTGTCTTGGGCGGGCGGAAAAACAGAAGTCAAAAATGACCCACTTCCCATGATCCGATCGAACTGAAATTTGGCACACGGACCCGTCTGACCTAACAATGCATCGTATCAAAATTTCAGATCGATCGAACGTACCGTAATTAAATTAATGCATTTTTAGTTTATCCTTATATGAGGTATGTAATTTAAATTCACGGTTTGTTATTGTTTTTTTGCCACGTGAAATTTTGAGCTGACGCATTGAGGCGACCCAACGAAGCGACGGGCGCTTTTGTTTACATTTTACGTGTCACTCTGAGCTCGGTCAAGCGAATCGGTGACCAGACTTTTCCCCTCTCCCCCTCCCACCCACCCCTCCCCCCCTAGGGTTATGAAGCAAACTTGAGTTAAGACAGATTCAGTCTGTAAATGTTTGAAAATAATCAATACTGTTAGTTATGTCTCATATAAAAGGGATTTATAGTCAAAAACTTTGTTTTTACGGGTTTGTTTTTTTACCCCTTTATTGCCAACATGTTTAGGGTTGGCAAGCTAATGTGGTAAATGGTGGTGGGCAGGTAGTACGAGAGTCTCGAAACCAACAATGAGTCGGCAGTTCCCCCCTTCCCCAACCGACGTTCACTCGCGTTGTTTTGATTTCTTCGTGCTGAAGTTTGTGAACGTTCTTTCTCCACTTTCTTTGCACTCTCTTATGAGCAAGTCTGCGGCGTATGCTACGCCGCGGGGCGTCTAGTAAGTTCTATTACAATTACCGAGAGCCGAAAAAAGATGCATACGAGAAAAATTGTTTATTTTAAAATATTTGCATAAATTAATGCTAATATCTATTTTTAAAAAAATAAAAGTTTAAAAAAGTATCAATTATAACTTACTTTCGTGAATAAGAAAAACTGTCTATTTAATTAAATTTATCGATTAAAAAATAATTATACTTACTTCCTCAATATTTCATATTTGTTCTTTTAACTTTTACTAAATAAATTACTGCTTTTGGTACTTATAAAAAAAAAGTTTAAATGCAGTAAATGCAACATGTCGAATATTAAATTTACAGCTAAAATATTTTTTTTTAAACTAGTCCAAAATTGCTCTTAATCGATACTTTTTTAAAAATCCATTTTTAAAATTTTTTGATTCAAAATAAAACATGGATAATCCAACAGACTTTTCTTCGGCGGTAGTGAGATTTTAATATACCCATCCACCAAAGAAAACATTGATAAACTAGAACAAATTCAAAAAAGAGCTGCCAGCGTCATTACTGGAGAATATTCAAAACTGACAAGAGTAACACCATTAGTTAAATCATTAAACCTTGAAACACTAGAGGATAGAAGAACCAAGACTAAATTAGTAATCATACATAAAGCAATTAATTCTAATTTAGAAATACTAACAAAGATAACTTAATACAACCCTCAGATAGACATAAGGATAAAAACACCTTTCTTTTTCCGTATGCAAGAACAACCATTCAAGTTTTCCTTCTTCCCGTCCGGAATTCGGGCGTGGAATGGGTTGCCTGAATAAACCAGGATAACCAACACTTTATCAACATTTAAATCTCTAATAAAAATGCAGGACTAAACACAAACCATGGATAAGCGTAGGACGCAATAATCTTCTGTATAGAAGGAGCGTCTGTAACAGATAAGATAAGATAAGACATGTAGACAATTTACAATTATTTTTAAAAAAATTATTCGATGATAGGTAACCAGAGATAGGAAGAAAATTAATTACCTGAGGTTAGTTGACCAAAAAGATAGGAAGAAAAAAGATTACCTCAGGACAGGTGTCCGATTCATGAGCACGCCTCCAGGTTTGTTGTAACGAATACACTTGCAGTAACCAGATCTGACGCCATTGACTATAGTGCTGGCACTGTTCATGCTGTCCCCATTCTTACAGCACTTGACAGTGCCGCCATCTGATGCCAGACTTGTTGCCCCCTGGCATTGAATTTTGTCTTCGATACAAGGACTTTCTGAAATAATAAATCGCTCATCAATGATAAGTTGGCCGATTAATGGCTTTCATCATTTTTGCTGATAAATTAAATATTTAGAAAATTTGTTATCGTTTTTCACATTCCATGTTACATAAACTGAATTTTTTGCTAGGTGTTGTTACAATTATTACAAAGAAGCACCATTCGTGACCTTTATTGCAGGCTACTTATACTTATATTAAAGATGTATTATAAAACATATGACTTATATTCTACAGATGGCGTATGCTCTCGATGGCTTATATCCCAGATGGCGTATACTCCGGATGGATTACACTACAGTTGAATTATGGTATAGGCGATTTATACAGTTAGCTCATTCTACAGATGGCATATACTTCAGATGGCTAATAATACAGCTGGATTATACTAAAGGTAAGTTATACTCCAGATGGCTTACACTACAAGAGACGCAGACGCGTTTAACGATGAATTCCACGAACAACGGATTGGAAACCGTTAAGTAAAAAGTTACAAATAGACGTTATGAGAAAGAGACATTATAAATTGTGATTTTCTAAAGGTGTTTTATTTTTATTCACTATGTCCTTGACTCTGATTCACATTAAATTTAACATATTTTTGCTTACACTTAACATATAAAATGTACACAATTAATACTGATACACAGAATATCAACTGACCATAAAAGGAGCGGTCACAAATGCAGTCTGTCCTGGACGTTCCGTTGGCCAGTTCGTTCTTCCACTGCATGTTGAACCCCGGCTCGCAGCAGTATGGGATGTTGTTGATGACACTGACACTCTCTGCTCCATTACACGTTGGTTGACCAGTCCGGCAAGGAACTGTGGACACATCAACTCACTGGTCACTTTAATTTAATGGACACAAAATCTTACTGGTCACTTTAATTTGATGGACACACTCACTCAATGGTCACTTTAGTTTGATGGACACACTCACTCAATGGTCACTTTAGTTTAATGGATACACTCACTCACTGGTCACTTTAATTTGATGGACACACTCACTCACTGGTCACTTCAGTTTCATGGATACACTCACTCACTGGTCACTTTAATTTGATGGACACACTCACTCAATGGTCACGTTTGTTTAATGGGCACACTAACTCACTGGTCACTTAACTTTAAAGGACACACTAACTGACTGGTCACTTTATGTTTAACGGACACACTAACTCACTGGTCACTTTAATTTAATGGACACACTAACTGACTGGTCACTTTATGTTTAACGGACACACTAACTCACTGATCACTGTAATTTAATGGACACACTAACTGACTGGTCACTTTATGTTTAACGGACACACTAACTCACTGGTCACTTTAATTTAATGGACACACTAACTGACTGGTCACTTTAAGTTTAACGGACACACTAAATCGCTGGTCACTTTAATTTAATGGACACACTAACTGACTGGTCACTTTATGTTTAACGGACACACTAACTCACTGGTCACTTTAATTTAATGGACACACTAACTGACTGGTCGCGTTTGTTTAAAGGACACACTAACTGACTGGTCACTTTATGTTTAACGGACACACTAACTCACTGGTCACTTAATTTAATGGACACACTAACTCACTGGTCACTTAATTTAATGGACTCGCTAAATCACTGGTCACGTTTGTTTAAAGGACACACTAACTCACTGGTCACTTTATTTTAATGGACACACTAAATCACTGGTCACTTTACTTTAATGGACACACTAAATCACTGGTCTTGTTTGTTTAAAGGACACACTAACTCGCTGGTCACTTTAATCTAAAGGACACACTAACTCACTGGTCACTTTAATTTGATGGACACACTAACTGATTGGTCACGTTTGTTTAATCGACACACTAACTCGCTGGTCCCTTTAATTTAATGGACACACTAACTCACTGGGCACTTAATTTAATGGACACGCTAACTCACTCGTCCCTTTAATAGGAGGGACACACTAACTTACTTGTCTTTTTAATTTAATGGACACACCAACCT
Source organism: Ampullaceana balthica (assembly GCA_944989445.1). Lineage (NCBI taxonomy): Eukaryota > Metazoa > Mollusca > Gastropoda > Lymnaeidae > Ampullaceana > Ampullaceana balthica. The sequence continues at coordinate 224,604 of CALYLW010001068.1, forward strand.
ACTGGACACTTTGAATTTGACATAAAGTCCATCAAGTTATTTGGCTCCAGAGACACTGTAAGTCGTTCAGGCTAAGTAGATTAAATTGGGCCTTTACACCAATTGCATTAACGCTGCTGTATGTATACACGACCTTATGGCCTGGTCTTACCTCTACCTATTAGTTGGATTACTCAAGAAAAATTACTGGAACTTTGACAAAATTTCTGGTTGGTTATGTGCCCTTACCTTGCTCTGCTAAAGTCCCAGTCACTAAACACAACCAGCCGAGGTAAATGAAGCTCATAGTGAAGTCTGCTGGTATCTACACAACACTCTGTGGACGATCAGGTCGCACAAAGATTATAACGAAGTCGAGTAAACTCAGGCGGCTAAACTATGGCGAGTTAAGTATGTCGGAAGGACGAAGCTCCTTTGAAGTTTGACAATTGAACGCCTCAAGAAAGTGGGTTGTTAAAATGTTGGATTGATGTGCTATAAAAACCAAAACAAACGTACAAACAATTTTAAATGTTATTAGATCTTCACCTGTACCATTGGGTGATGAAGTAACAATTCTATTTAAATTTCTAATGAAGAAACCGTAGAATTTAAAAAAAATTAATATTCAGAGAATAACTTAACATGACTTTTGTTAATATGTTGGAAAAACTTAAAGCAAACTACTTTAAACCTAACCTAACATAAGTTGATAAAAACAACACAAAGCTGGTACAGCCATAACAGCTATCATGAAAGCTATGATGGCAGCCATTGTGACAGCCATACCATAGCTATGATGGAAGCGATTTTGACAGCAAAAAGGAAAGCTGTAATGGAATCCATTATAACAGCCATAATGACAGCAGTGGTCACAGCCACGAGGACAGCCATGGTCACAGCCACGAGGACAGCCATAGCAGCCACAACTCCCTGATGACAGCATTTGTGACAGTCATGACGGAAGCCATTAAGGTGACCAAAATGAAAGTCAGAGAAAAATTCTTTGTTGATTACCTCATCTTTAAACCAATTAACTCACTTACATTTCAAACAGTTTTTTTTTCAAAACGCTATTAGCAACTATTGAACAAAAGCAATGAGTAGGCTTACATGAAATCTGAGGCTTGCGTGTATTTCTCTATGAAACAGATTCTTGACTGTGTGCTGAGGTGTGTACCTGACAGGAGGAGCACGCCTTCTAAATTAATGGCCATTTGGGTTCAGGAGTATGACCTATACGTCACGCACCATCTTGGTCAAAGATTTATTGGACCAATAAGGTTTGAACGGTATTGTGTAAGATAAGTCTGGTTTAAAGGGGCTACACTAGTGTGGTGTAAGATAAGTCTGGTCGTGCTACACTGGTGTGGTGTAAGATAAGTCTGGTCGTGCTACACTGGTGTGGTGTAAGATAAGTCTGGTCGTGCTACACTGGTGTGGTGTAAGATAAGTCTGGTCGTGCTACACTGGTGTGGTGTAAGATATGATAAGTATGGCCGTGCTACACTGGTGTGGTGTAAGATATGATAAGTCTGGCCGTGCTACATTGGTGTGGTGTAAGGTAAGTCTGGTCGTGCTACACTGGTGTGGTGTAAGATAAGTCTGGTCGTGCTACACTGGTGTGGTGTAAGATAAGTCTGGTCGTGCTACACTGGTGTGGTGTAAGATAAGTCTGGTCGTGCTACACTGGTGTGGTGTAAGATAAGTCTTGTCGTGCTACACTGGTATGGTGTAAGATAAGTCTGGTCGTGCTACACTGGTGTGGTGTAAGATAAATCTGGCCGTGCTACACTGTTGTGGTGTAAGATAAGTACGTTCGTGTTGCACTGGTGTGGTGTAAGATAAGGCTGACCGTGCTACACTGGTGTGGTATAAGATAAGTCTGGCCGTGCTACACTGGTGTGGTGTAAGATAAGTCTGGTCGTGCTACACTGGTGTGGTGTAAGATATGATAAGTCTGATCGTGCTACACTGGTGTGGTGTAAGATAAGTCTGGTCATGCTACACTGGTGTGGTGTAAGATAAGTCTGGTCATGCTACACTGGTGTGGTGTAAGATATGATAAGTATGGCCGTGCTACACTGGTGTGGTGTAAGATATGATAAGTCTGGTCGTGCTACACTGGTGTGGTGTAAGATATGATAAGTCTGGCCGTGCTACACTGGTGTGGTGTAAGATATGATAAGTCTGGCCGTGCTACACTGGTGTGGTGTAAGATAAGTCTGGTCATGCTACACTGGTGTGGTGTAAGATATGATAAGTATGGCCGTGCTACACTGGTGTGGTGTAAGATATGATAAGTCTGGTCATGCTACATTGGTGTGGTGTAAGGTAAGTCTGGTCGTGCTACACTGGTGTGGTGTAAGATATGATAAGTCTGGTCGTGCTACACTGGTGTGGTGTAAGATATGATAAGTCTGGCCGTGCTACATTGGTGTGGTGTAAGGTAAGTCTGGTCGTGCTACACTGGTGTGGTGTAAGATAAGTCTGGTCGTGCTACACTGGTGTGGTGTAAGATAAGTCTGGTCGTGCTACACTGGTGTGGTGTAAGATAAGTCTGGTCGTGCTACACTGGTGCGATGTAAAATAAATAATGGTAAAAACGGATTTTTAAAAACCACGTTTTTATAAGTGGACTAAAAAGAAGAAAATAATTTAAAACTTATAAGTTCAAGTACTTTAATTTAATATGACTAAAAACGTGGGGCGGGTGCTTATGAGGTTTTACATAAGCAGTTCATTCATTCTCTCACTTATAGATCTCTCTTTTGCCTTCTAAATTATAAATAGTAGATGTCTATACCAAACACCCGCCCACGTTTTTAGTCATATTGAATCGAAGTACTTGAACTTATAAGTTTTTAATTATTTTCTTCTTTTTAGTCCACTTATAAAAACGTGGTTTTTAAAAATCCTTTTTTAACTTTATTTATTTTACTCTTTTTAGTCTAAGTGTACGCTATGGTGAGTTTTGAAGTATTGATTATGTTCAAATATAATACGCATTGCCCGACAAACATTTACAGACTGGAAATGACTGATCTCCCCTTGCTGTTAAACATGATTGATTTGGTCGGGGCTGGTGTGAACTCGGCACGTGAATGTAAATGTAAACAATAGCAGACGGATAATACCGATGCTGATATAGAAATAAACTAAAAAGTTCAACAATTTAATAACAGTACATTTGTTCGATCTGAAATTTTAATACAATGTATTGTCATCCAAGATCTAGCGGTGGTAAAATTTTGAACTCTCTAGGACCATCTGAAGTGGTTTAATTTTACGTTGACAAATTTGAACAATTGCGGACAGACAGATACGAAAGCAAGTTAATAAAAACGTGGTAAATAAGTATGACCGTGCTACACTGGTGTGATGTAAGATAAGTCTGTTCGTGCTACACTGATGTGGTGTAAGATACGTCTGGTTGTGCTTCACTGATGTGGTGTAATATAATTATGGCCATGCTACACTGTTGTGGTGTAAGATAAGTCTGGCCGTGCTACACTGGTGTGGTGTAAGATACGTCTGGCCGTGCTACACTGGTGTGGTGTAAGATAAGTCTGGCCGTAAAGGGGTTGCACTGTTGCGGTTTAAGATAAATTTGTTGATATCTCAGGGACGAGCCAAAAGTTAACACTGTTCACATGACAAAAAGATAACATTTTTACGTAACATAACATTACATCGTTTACCGTACAAGACATAACATTTGTATACGCGACATTACATATCATTGACATAACATAACATTGTCTTCGTGACATAACATAATTTTTATTTACTTTACATAACATTCTTCAAATGACATAACATAAAAATTTTTACGTGACAACATAACATTGGGTAGTGACATAACATAACATTTGTAAATGTGAAATACCATACATTGTTTACGTGAAATAAAATAACATTGTTTACGTGACAAAAAAAATAACACTTTTCACGTGACTTTACATAACATTGTAGGTTGAAGAAAGATGAAATTCTGTGTAGGGATTTGCTGGTCAGGAATAACTTACATATGTTGTCACAAAGGTTAAGCCCCAAACCAACCCCTACTTTAGCCAGAAGAAAAATAAAATCTACATGTGGAATATTCGAGAAAGTTTAAGAATAAATATAAGGCATGATAAAATAAACGTATGGAATAAATGATAGTATTATCTTTGTGTGTAATAAGCGAGTCAGAATTGTACTACACATTTGTAGTTTCCATATTGTGAAAAAATTAGAAGTTTATAATTTTTTTCAAATAAACGTGCAATTAATCTAGTAACGCCACTCTCTCTCTCTCTCTCTCTCTCTCTCTCTCTCTCTCTCTCTCTCTCTCTCTCTCTCTCTCTCTCTTACACACACACACTCTCTCTCTCTCACTCACTCTCTCTTTCTCTATCTCTCTCACTTTCTCCCTCGCTCTCTCGTTATCTCTCTCTCTCTCACACACACAATTTCTCCCTCGCTCGCTCTCTCTCTCCACCTCAATCTCTCACACACACACCTTCTCTCTCTGCAACTCTCTATCACACACACACTCTCTCTCTCTCTCTACATTTCTCCCTCTCACATACACACAAACACCCACACTCTCTATATATATAAATATGTCTCTCTCTCAAATGTATTTTTTTGGATGGGGGGTCCATTTCTGTCCCTCTCATCTCCATCTCACCACCTCTTTCGTGAAACATTTCCTTCTTCTAATTGCATCTTCCCCTACCATAATTTCTGCCCGACAGTTACCAAGGTCAAGGACTTTACCTGGCAACAAGTCACTCTGGCGCTGAGGCTGTTTATCAACATCGCTCCCCCTCCCCCACACTTCCTCCCCACCCATTTAGTTTCCCTCTGTCAGTCGTACACTGATGTCTAGAAGACAGTTTCCCTCTGTCAGTCGTACACTGATGTCTAGAAGACAGTTTCCCTCTGTCAGTTGTACACTGATGTCTAGAAGACAGTTTCCCTCTGTCAGTCGTACACTGATGTCTAGAAGACAGTTTCCCTCTGTCAGTTGTACACTGATGTCTAGAAGACAGTTTCCCTCTGTCAGTCGTACACTGATGTCTAGAAGACAGTTTCTCTCTGTCAGTGGTACACTGATGTCTAGAAGACAGTTTCCCTCTGTCAGTTGTACACTGATGTCTAGAAGACAGTTTCCCTCTGTCAGTCGTACACTGATGTCTAGAAGACAGTTTCCCTCTGTCAGTTGTACTCTGATGTCTAGAAGACAGTTTCCCTCTGTCAGTCGTACACTGATGTCTAGAAGACAGTTTCTCTCTGTCAGTCGTACACTGATGTCTAGAAGACAGTTTCCCTCTGTCAGTCGTACACTGATGTCTAGAAGACAGTTTCCCTCTATCAGTTGTACACTGATGTCTAGAAGACAGTTTCCCTCTGTCAGTCGTACACTGATGTCTAGAAGACAGTTTCCCTCTGTCAGTCGCACACTGATGTCTAGAAGACAGTTTCCCTCTGTCAGTCGCACACTGATGTCTAGAAGACAGTTTCTCTCTGTCAGTCGTACATTGAAACATAGCCTATAACCTGTCCCGGGTCAAATGAGGGTCACATGCAAAATTTCAGCACTCTGTGTCCAACGGTGTGGAATTCTATTCTTTTTAAAAAAATATGTTTACTATTTTTTAAGTTGTGCAATGCCGGGTACCCAACTATCTGATAAAATTGAAATATATCAATTAATTGCTTCCTTATCCTAATCCTAACACTCACAAATTTGCTAGGTGCCAACACTTAATAGCTTGTAAAATAAATACATAAGTTCTTTGTGTCCAATCATTTATTGCTTCATTGTGGAATCAAACCAATGTGACAGACTAGATCAGCTTTCATTAAAGTTTATAAAATGTCTGAGATGTGAAGGGGAACTCGACCCTTAGATAAGGTCATCGGTGTTTAAAAATGTGATGGCTTGGCTGGCTGTCTGATGCTGTTGTTGGGGTTGATGGCCGAGGCATGGCCTAAAAGTGTGATGGCTTGGGGGCCGTCCATAAAGTACGTCACGCTATTTTTGACCATTTTTAACTCCCCCCTCCCCCTGTCACAAAATGTCACACATCTCGGACCCTAAAGTACATCACACTTTCGAACAAAAATGTTTTTATTAACAAAATAATCAAAATTTTATATAAAACAGTGTGACGTCACACATGGCCGGACCCCCCTCCCCCCTGTCACAAACTGTCACACTTTTTTACACCCCCTCCCCCCCTCTGGAGCGTGACGTACTGATGCTGTTGTAGGGGTCGATGGCCGAGACACGGCCTAAAAGTGTGATGGCTTGGCTGGCTGTCTGATGCTGTTGTAGGGGTCGATGGCCGAGGCACGGCCTAAAAGTATGATGGCTTGGCTGGCTGTCTGATGCTGTTGTAGGGGTTGGTGGCCGAGACACGGCCTAAAAGTGTGATGGCTTGGCTGGCTGTCTGATGCTGTTGTAGGGGTTGGTGGCCGAGACACGGCCTAAAAGTGTGATGGCTTGGCTGGCTGTCTGATGCTGTTGTAGGGGTTGATGGCTAAGGCACGGCCTAAAAGTGTGATGGCTTGGCTGCCTGTCTGATGCTGTTGTAGGGTGTTGATGGCCGAGGCACGGCCTAAAAGTGTAATGGCTTGGCTGGCTGTCTGATGCTGTTGTAGGGGTTGGTGGCCGAGGCACGGCCTAAAAGTGTGATGGCTTGGCTGGCTGTCTGATGCTGTTGTAGGGGTTGGTGGCCGAGACACGGCCTAAAAGTGTGATGGCTTGGCTGGCTGTCTGATCCTGTTGTAGGGGTTGATGGCTAAGGCACGGCGTAGAGCAGACACTGGTTGAATGGCACGGAAGTTAGCCTCAGGTGGCGTTGATCTGAAGGCCTGTGTAAAGTGAAAGAGAGGAAAGCATATTGAAACATACTTTTAGTGGTTTAAAAAGGTGATAACATTTTGAAGAGAAAAAAAGGCACTTTGGTTTTGGTTGGAGACCATAGATGACCTAATGTTTGTGTGTTGAAGGCCATGGATGACCTAATGTTTGTGGGTTGAAGGCCATGGATGACCTAATGTTTGTGTGTTGAAGGCCATGGATGACCTAATGTTTGTGTGTTGAAGGCCATGGATGACCTAATGTTTGTGGGTTGAAGGCCATGGATGACCTAATGTTTGTGGGTTGAAGGCCATGGATGACCTAATGTTTGTGTGTTGAAGGCCATGGATGACCTAATGTTTGTGTGTTGAAGGCCATGGATGACCTAATGTTTGTGGGTTGAAGGCCATGGATGACCTAATGTTTGTGTGTTGAAGGCCATGGATGACCTAATGTTTGTGGGTTGAAGGCCATGGATGACCTAATGTTTGTGTGTTGAAGGCCATGGATGACCTAATGTTTGTGTGTTGAAGGCCATGGATGACCTAATGTTTGTGGGTTGAAGGCCATGGATGACCTAATGTTTGTGTGTTGAAGGCCATGGATGACCTAATGTTTGTGGGTTGAAGGCCATGGATGACCTAATGTTTGTGTGTTGAAGGCCATGGATGACCTAATGTTTGTGGGTTGAAGGCCATGGATGACCTAATGTTTGTGTGTTGAAGGCCATGGATGACCTAATGTTTGTGTGTTGAAGGCCATGGATGACCTAATGTTTGTGTGTTGAAGGCCATGGATGACCTAATGTTTGTGTGTTGAAGGCCATGGATGACCTAATGTTTGTGGGTTGAAGGCCATGGATGACCTAATGTTTGTGGGTTGAAGGCCATGGATGACCTAATGTTTGTGTGTTGAAGGCCATGGATGACCTAATGTTTGTGGGTTGAAGGCCATGGATGACCTAATGTTTGTGGGTTGAAGGCCATGGATGACCTAATGTTTGTGGGTTGAAGGCCATGGATGACCTAATGTTTGTGGGTTGAAGGCCATGGATGACCTAATGTTTGTGTGTTGAAGGCCATGGATGACCTAATGTTTGTGGGTTGAAGGCCATGGATGACCTAATGTTTGTGTGTTGAAGGCCATGGATGACCTAATGTTTGTGTGTTGAAGGGATTGGATGACCTAATGTTTGTGTGTTGAAGGCCATGGATGACCTAATGTTTGTGGGTTGAAGGCCATGGATGACCTAATGTTTGTGGGTTGAAGGCCATGGATGACCTAATGTTTGTGTGTTGAAGGCCATGGATGACCTAATGTTTGTGGGTTGAAGGCCATGGATGACCTAATGTTTGTGTGTTGAAGGCCATGGATGACCTAATGTTTGTGTGTTGAAGGCCATGGATGACCTAATGTTTGTGTGTTGAAGGCCATGGATGACCTAATGTTTGTGGGTTGAAGGCCATGGATGACCTAATGTTTGTGTGTTGAAGGCCATGGATGACCTAATGTTTGTGGGTTGAAGGCCATGGATGACCTAATGTTTGTGTGTTGAAGGCCATGGATGACCTAATGTTTGTGGGTTGAAGGCCATGGATGACCTAATGTTTGTGGGTTGAAGGCCATGGATGACCTTATGATTGAGTCAGAGTACATGGATGACCTTATGATTGATTGAGTTGGAGGACATGGATGACCTTATGATTGATTGAGTTGGAGGATATGGATGACCTTATGATTGATTGAGTTGGAGGACATGGATGACCTTATGATTGATTGAGTTGGAGAACATGGATGACCGTATGATTGATTGCAGTTGAGGACATGGATGACCTTATGTTTGATTGAGTTGGAGGACATGGATGACCTTATGATTGATTGAGTTGGAGGACATGGATGACCTTATGATTGATTGAGTTGGAGGACATGGATGACCTTATGATTGATTGAGTTGGAGGACATGGATGACCTTTTGATTGATTGAGTTGGAGGACATGGATGACCTTATGACTGATTGAGTTGGAGGACATGAATGACGTAAATATTGAGTGTATTGATGACCTAACATTGGAGGCGATTGATGATCTCATGCAGGAGGTTATCGATGACCTGAGCTTGTGGCGGGTTTTTAAGAAAGACTTCATGATGAACTTACCTGGGGTGTGTATTGCTTCATTGCCAGATAGTTTGGCTGAATGTAATTATTGCTGGCAAGGTTGTTTTTGTTATAGCGACGCGGAATGTTACGTCTGTCAAAATTGAAGCGCGTGGTGTTGGCTGTGGGGAAAAAATGACATCAGCAGCCTCACTTTCACGTACTATGAATTAATTTAGCCCTTCCTTTAATTTAAATATAAGTTAAGTTACAGTTACCCGTAGCCTAGGCAGGGCCGTCTTAACGCATAGGCCCGTTGGGCATTTGCCCGGGGGCCCACGAGCATAGGGCCTCATGGGGATATGTTTATACATATATATATTATGTATATTTATTTTTTATTCCTGCGGGGGAGTGGGCGCACTCTTTCTTTGCCCTGGGGCCCAAAATGGTGTAAAGACGGCTCTGAGCCTAGGGCCTAAGACTGAAACAGGTAAACAATAAACATAACTAAAAGCAAGGAATAATATAAAAGCTTATTCGGCCTACAAACTTAAAAGGGGAATAATAATTCAATTTAAGTATATTTAATATTACATTCTTACCTCCCTGTCTCCAATACCGCCCACAGACACATTTTCCTTGAATGACAGATACGTGCTCCAGTGTACATACAGCCTCTTGAGTGCACTAGTGTACATATAGTCTCTTGAGTGTACTAGTGTACATATAGTCTCTTGAGTGCACTAGTGTACATACAGCCTCTTGAGTGGACTAGTGTACATATAGTCTCTTGAGTGGACTAGTGTACATACAGTCTCTTGAGTGCACTAGTGTACATATAGTCTCTTGAGTGGACTAGTGTACCTACAGTATCTTGAGTGGACTAGTGTACATACAGTCTCTTGAGTGGACTAGTGTATATACAATCTCTTGAGTGGACTAGTGTACATATAGTCTCTTGAGTGCACTAGTGTACATACAGTCTCTTGAGTGCACTAGTGTACATATAGTCTCTTGAGTGGACTAGTGTACATACAGTCTCTTGAGTGCACTAGTGTACATACAGTCTCTTGAGTGCACTAGTGTACATATAGTCTCTTGAGTACACTAGTGTACATACAGTTTCTTGAGTGGACTAGTGTACATATAGTCTCTTGAGTGGACTAGTGTACATATAGTCTCTTGAGTGCACTAGTGTACATATAGTCTCTTGAGTGCACTAGTGTACATATAGTCTCTTGAGTGCACTAGTGTACATACAGTCTCTTGAGTGGACTAGTGTACATATAGTCTTTTGAGTGGACTATTGTACATATAATCTCTTGAGTGGACTAGTTTACATATATTCTCTTGAGTGTACTAGTGTACATACAGTCTATTGAGTGGACTAGTGTACATATAGTCTCTTGAGTGGACTAGTGTACATATAGTCTCTTGAGTGGACTAGTGTACATATAGTCTCTTGAGTGGACTAGTGTACATACAGTCTCTTGAGTGTACTAGTGTACATACAGTCTATTGAGTGGACTAGTGTACATATAGTCTCTTGAGTGTACTAGTGTACATATAGTCTCTTGAGTGTACTAGTGTACATACAGTCTATTGAGTGGACTAGTGTACATATAGTCTCTTGAGTGGACTAGTGTACATATAGTCTCTTGAGTGGACTAGTGTACATATAGTCTCTTGAGTGGACTAGTGTACATATAGTCTCTTGAGTGCACTAGTGTACATATAGTCTCTTGAGTGGACTAGTGTACATATAGTCTCTTGAGTGGACTGCTGTACATATAGTCTCTTGAGTGTACTAGTGTACATATAGTCTCTTGAGTGCACTAGTGTACATATAGTCTCTTGAGTGGATTAGTGTACATATAGTCTCTTGAGTGGACTAGTGTACATATAGTCTCTTGAGTGGACTAGTGTACATATAATCTCTTGAGTGCACTAGTGTACATACAGTCTCTTGAGGGGACTAGTGTACATATAGTCTCTTGAGTGGACTAGTGTACATACAGTCTCTTGAGTGGACTAGTGTACATACAATCTCTTGAGTGGACTAGTGTACATATATTCTCTTGAGTGTACTAGTGTACGTACAGTCTATTGAGTGGACTTGTGTACATATAGTCTCTTGAGTGGACTAGTGTACATATAGTCTCTTGAGTGGACTAATGTACATATAGTCTCTTGAGTGGACTAGTGTACATATAGTCTCTTGAGTGCACTAGTGTACATACAGTCTCTTGAGTGGACTAGTGTACATATAGTCTCTTGAGTGCACTAGTGTACATACAGTCTCTTGAGTGTACTAGTGTACATATAGTCTCTTGAGTGGACTAGTGTACATACAGCCTCTTGAGTGTACTAGTGTACATATAGTCTCTTGACTGGACTAGTGTACATACAGTCTCTTGAGTGGACTAGTGTACATATAGTCTCTTGAGTGTACTAGTGTACATACAGTCTCTTGAGTGCACTAGTGTACATATAGTCTCTTGGGTGCACTAGTGTACATACAGTCTCTTGAGTGCACTAGTGTACATATAGTCTCTTGAGTGTACTAGTGTACATACAGTCTCTTGAGTGGACTAGTGTACATACAGTCTCTTGAGTGGACTAGTGTACATACAATCTCTTGAGTGCACTAGTGTACATACAGTCTCTTGAGTGGACTAGTGTACATATAGTCTCTTGAGTGGACTAGTGTACATATAGTCTCTTGAGTGCACTAGTGTACATACAGTCTCTTGAGTGGACTAGTGTACATACAGTCTCTTGAGTGGACTAGTGTACATATAGTCTCTTGAGTGGACTAGTGTACATATAGTCTCTTGAGTGGACTAGTGTACATATAGTCTCTTGAGTGCACTAGTGTACATATAGTCTCTTGAGTGGACTAGTGTACATATAGTCTCTTGAGTGGACTGGTGTACATATAGTTTCTTGAGTGTACTAGTGTACATATAGTCACTTGAGTGCACTAGTGTACATATAGTCTCTTGAGTGGACTAGTGTACATATAGTCTCTTGAGTGCACTAGTGTACATACAGTCTCTTGAGTGGACTAGTGTACATATAGTCTCTTGAGTGCACTAGTGTACATACAGTCTCTTGAGTGTACTAGTGTACATATAGTCTCTTGAGTGGACTAGTGTACATACAGCATCTTGAGTGTACTAGTGTACATATAGTCTCTTGAGTGGACTAGTGTACATACAGTCTCTTGAGTAGACTAGTGTACATATAGTCTCTTGAGTGTACTAGTGTACATACAGTCTCTTGAGTGCACTAGTGTACATATAGTCTCTTGGGTGCACTAGTGTACATACAGTCTCTTGAGTGCACTAGTGTAAATATAGTCTCTTGAGTGCACTAGTGTACATACAGTCTCTTGAGTGGACTAGTGTACATACAGTCTCTTGAGTGGACTAGTGTACATACAATCTCTTGAGTGCACTAGTGTACATACAGTCTCTTGAGTGGACTAGTGTACATATAGGATCTTGAGTGGACTAGTGTACATATAGTCTTTTGAGTGCACTAGTGTACATATAGTCTCTTGAGTGGACTAGTGTACATACAGTCTCTTGAGTGGAATAGTGTACATATAGTCTCTTGAGTGTACTAGTGTACATACAGTCTCTTGAGTGCACTAGTGTACATATAGTCTCTTGGGTGCACTAGTGTACATACAGTCTCTTGAGTGCACTAGTGTAAATATAGTCTCTTGAGTGCACTAGTGTACATACAGTCTCTTGAGTGGACTAGTGTACATACAGTCTCTTGAGTGGACTAGTGTACATATAATCTCTTGAGTGCACTAGTGTACATACAGTCTCTTGAGGGGACTAGTGTACATATAGTCTCTTGAGTGGACTAGTGTACATATAGTCTCTTGAGTGGACTAGTGTACATATAATCTCTTGAGTGCACTAGTGTACATACAGTCTCTTGAGGGGACTAGTGTACATATAGTCTCTTGAGTGGACTAGTGTACATATATTCTCTTGAGTGTACTAGTGTACGTACAGTCTATTGAGTGGACTTGTGTACATATAGTCTCTTGAGTGGACTAGTGTACATATAGTCTCTTGAGTGGACTAATGTACATATAGTCTCTTGAGTGGACTAGTGTACATATAGTCTCTTGAGTGCACTAGTGTACATACAGTCTCTTGAGTGGACTAGTGTACATATAGTCTCTTGAGTGCACTAGTGTACATACAGTCTCTTGAGTGTACTAGTGTACATATAGTCTCTTGAGTGGACTAGTGTACATACAGCCTCTTGAGTGTACTAGTGTACATATAGTCTCTTGACTGGACTAGTGTACATACAGTCTCTTGAGTGGACTAGTGTACATATAGTCTCTTGAGTGTACTAGTGTACATACAGTCTCTTGAGTGCACTAGTGTACATATAGTCTCTTGGGTGCACTAGTGTACATACAGTCTCTTGAGTGCACTAGTGTACATATAGTCTCTTGAGTGTACTAGTGTACATACAGTCTCTTGAGTGGACTAGTGTACATACAGTCTCTTGAGTGGACTAGTGTACATACAATCTCTTGAGTGCACTAGTGTACATACAGTCTCTTGAGTGGACTAGTGTACATATAGTCTCTTGAGTGGACTAGTGTACATATAGTCTCTTGAGTGGACTAGTGTACATACAGTCTCTTGAGTGGACTAGTGTACATATAGTCTCTTGAGTGGACTAGTGTACATATAGTCTCTTGAGTGGACTAGTGTACATATAGTCTCTTGAGTGCACTAGTGTACATATAGTCTCTTGAGTGGACTAGTGTACATATAGTCTCTTGAGTGGACTGGTGTACATATAGTTTCTTGAGTGTACTAGTGTACATATAGTCTCTTGAGTGCACTAGTGTACATATAGTCTCTTGAGTGGACTAGTGTACATATAGTCTCTTGAGTGCACTAGTGTACATACAGTCTCTTGAGTGGACTAGTGTACATATAGTCTCTTGAGTGCACTAGTGTACATACAGTCTCTTGAGTGTACTAGTGTACATATAGTCTCTTGAGTGGACTAGTGTACATACAGCATCTTGAGTGTACTAGTGTACATATAGTCTCTTGAGTGGACTAGTGTACATACAGTCTCTTGAGTAGACTAGTGTACATATAGTCTCTTGAGTGTACTAGTGTACATACAGTCTCTTGAGTGCACTAGTGTACATATAGTCTCTTGGGTGCACTAGTGTACATACAGTCTCTTGAGTGCACTAGTGTAAATATAGTCTCTTGAGTGCACTAGTGTACATACAGTCTCTTGAGTGGACTAGTGTACATACAGTCTCTTGAGTGGACTAGTGTACATACAATCTCTTGAGTGCACTAGTGTACATACAGTCTCTTGAGTGGACTAGTGTACATATAGGATCTTGAGTGGACTAGTGTACATATAGTCTTTTGAGTGCACTAGTGTACATATAGTCTCTTGAGTGTACTAGTGTACATACAGTCTCCTGAGTGCACTAGTGTACATATAGTCTCTTGGGTGCACTAGTGTACATATAGTCTCTTGAGTGCACTAGTGTACATATAGTCTCTTGGGTGCACTAGTGTACATATAGTCTCTTGGGTGCACTAGTGTACATACAGTCTCTTGAGTGCACTAGTGTACATATAGTCTCTTGAGTGGACTAGTATACATACAGTCTCTTGAGTGGACTAGTGTACATATAGTCTCTTGAGTGTACTAGTGTACATATAGTCTCTTGAGTGGACTAGTGTACATATACAGTGAATAGAGTGTCTTGAGTCTGCCATGGAAAACAATTTTAGAAACAGCACGCTAAACCATACGGACGTTTAGACTGCATGGGCTGACGTCAGAGAGATAATCTATGGCACAGATTCTCAAATCCTTGGACCAGCGACCAGAAAGAATCAAGACTGGTTCGATGACAATTGTGATGATAATTATCAGATGTTGGCTGAGAAACATCAACTCCACAAACACACCTCAGCAATCCCAGGTCATCATCCATAAAGGACTCTTATAACAACATACACCCCACCATACACCAAAAACTTCGCCGGATGCGAGACTCATGGCTGAACAAGAAAGCTGACGAGATCTAACAGTATGCAGAAAGGCTTGATATGAAGAACTTCTATGATGTCCTAAAGGAAGTGTAAGGACCCACAAATTAAAGTGCATACCCAGTTCTACGTCTAGATGGGAAAACTCTAAATACTGACAGAGATGATATTTTAGAGCAATCGACTGAACATTATCATGCTGTAATAAACAGCCACTCAAACATTTATGATGTTGCCATCAGTCGCCTCCCTCAAGTCCCAATAAATATAACACTGGGAGATCCACCAAAACTTCTTGAGGCCCTAAAGCAGGGGTCTCCAAACTTTTCTGCCGGAGGGCCACATTAACTGTCAAACAGCAGTTTGGGGGCCAACTATACACAGTTTTGTGGTAAACTATAGGTAAAATAGTATCTATTATCTATTAATTATCTATTAAAAAATTATCTATTAAAAGATCTCCAGGGGCCGGATGAGAGGGCCTCGCGGGTCGCATCTGGCCCGCGGGCCGTAGTTTGGAGACCCCTGCCCTAAAGCGATACATCTTCTATAATGTGGCAAAGCTCGAGGTTCAGATTTCATTCCAGCTGAAATAAACAACACAGGGAGCTTCATGACAATCTTTAAATGATTGTGCCCTCAAGGCTGGTTCAGAAGGAAGCACACTTGTTTCGTAGTGTAGATACACGTTCCATTTCGTGTTCAAATTACGGACTTGGACGAAGAAGACAGACGTTATGTACCAGCCGGCCCCTAGACACCCCTTCTTTGAGTAGACGTTATGTACCAACCTTCTTTAAGCCAAATAGATCAATATATGGCTACAAAATCAACGCAGTGAACGCTTCGACTCAGCAGCATATTGTTTCAGAGTGCCAACATTGATGACGAGGTGAACGTACGTATCTCTAAAGCCAGGGCAAAATTTGGCGGACAGTATGACAGTGTCTGGAGCAGAGGGGGAATCACCATCAAACCAAACTAAAATCATACAGAGCTCTTGTTCTCACTACTCTATTGTACACATTTGAAATATGGACCGTGTAACAGCGCGTTGAGAGACTGCTAAACCCCTTTCACGCTAAAAGCCTGAGGAAAATTCTCAAGATCAAATAGCAGAAAAGAGTTCTAGACACGTAGTACTTGTCATGGTAGGACTCCGGAGTATCTATACAATTCTGATGCAGTTCCAACTGTGCTGGGCGGGGCATGTCGTGCTCCAAGAAAGCTCCTATGGCGAGCTTACAGATGTACAGAAAGCCCGCGGAGGTCAAAGGAAGCGCCACGAGGATGCGCTCATGACTTTATTGGAGGCTTACGGCTTTGGGCATGACTCCTGGTAGGCAGCAGCCAGTGACCGAGCCTCCTGGCGCCTTATACAGAACGGTGCATCACCTTGCCAATCGGATTGACATCGAGCTGACAGGAAGGTTCATGCTCGTTAACACTTCTGGTGACTTCCCGACCATCTCTTGTCCGACATGTGGACCCACCTTTCTGGCAAGGATGGGCCTCATAAGCCACCAAAGGACACAACAACCTGCCACATCACAAAGCCTGTGTCTTGTGTAATGAAGCTGGTTCTCGTCGATCAAACAACGGACAAACAACACACTAAATCCAAAACTCTAGTTATATTTTTATTGGGTAACTTACCTTCACTCATAGATTTGATAAATCCTTGCACCAATCCATCGGCAAAGGTCATCGCCCAATGACCTAGGTTTGCCCCGGGGTTAGGGTTCATGACCCCAGACATTTGATTAACAACGGCTTGCATTTCTTCCGGTAGAAGTCCCAGTGCCCCCAGGAATTGCATTTCTTCCAAAGCGGTTAGCGCCCTGCACAGCACAAAGTGTTATCATTGGATAAAACAAAGTATTATGGTGTCTTAAACCCTCACTGCCTACCAAGTGCCATTAACCCTGGCTGCCTACCAAGCGCCATTAACTCTGGCTGCCTACCAAGCGCCATTAACCTTGGCTGCCTACCAAGCGCGATTAACCCTGGCTGCTTACCAAGCGCCATTAACCTCGGCTGCCGACCAAGCGCCATTAACCCTGGCTGCCTACCAAGCGCCATTAACCCTGGCTGCCTACCAAGCGCCATTAACCCTGGCTGCCTACAGCCCATTAACCCTGGCTGCCTACCAGCGCCTTAACCCTGGCTGCCTACCAAGCGCCCTTAACCCTGGCTGCCTACCAAGCGCCATTAACCCTGGCTGCCTACCAAGCGCCATTAACCCTGGCTGCCTACCAAGCGCCATTAACCCTGGCTGCCTACCAAGCGCCATTAACCCTGGCTGCCTACCAAGCGCCCATTAACCCTGGCTGCCTACCAAGCGCCCATTAACCCTGGCTGCCTACCAAGCGCCATTAACCCTGGCTGCCTACCAAGCGCCATTAACCCTGGCTGCCTCCCAAGCGCCATTAACCCTGGCTGCCTACCAAGCGACATTAACCTTGGCTGCCTACCAAGCGCCCTTAACACTGGCTGCCTACCTTGCGTCCTTCTGTTGACCATTTCCCGACTTGATGATGTATCTGTAACACCTGCAGTGGCTGACCACGTCTCCGCTGACCGTTGAGTTGCTGACGCTGTTCAGACGGTCTCCCTGTTTGCAGCACTTGACCGTGTGTCCGTCTGACGTCATGCTCGTGGCACCTAGGCATTGGCCTTGACCTTCGAGGCATTCTGATACTGTTAATTCAAAACATTCAATGTGTTAACGAAATCAGTTTGTTGAAATCACCAATAGTTATATCAGAATAATTCAATCAACAAAACGGAGATCTTTCCGCTAAACTGGCAAGTCCAAAATGTTACCTTATAGATATTTAAATTCATTTAGTGCAGTGGTTCCTAACCTTTTGGGGTCCATGCACCCCTTCAGATGCCCAAAAAAGTTCATGCATCCCCTCGTGAAACTTTCAGAAAATGCATAATAAACTATATTTATTTTAGGAACACAACAGTTTTGACCATAGGCAACAGGGAATTTAGTGAGAGATCTGCTGCTTCTTATGATCAATCAGCGATTCAAATCTGGGGACTGTTTTGGACAAAGCAACTCTCATTTCATCCTCTGCATTCAACTTATTGCTTACCTTGGTTTTAAACGTCAAAGATGTGGAGAATCCTGCTTCACAGAGATAGGTTGTGGCAAATGGAGGGAGAGTCAGTACTGCCCTCTTGGCTAGTTGTGGGTAGGAATCTAGCTGGGCACACCAAAATTAAATCAAGGTATTGCAACTGAAGGTACTCCTCGGTACTTCTCTGGTTCTCAAATCAAGCAGGTCATCTTTAGCAAAGTCACTGTCATCAATGTTGTCCAAGTCACAGAGAAAAGGATTGCGAAACCAAAGGTCTTTCCTAGGTATTTCTTGACAGAAATACCCATCAAAGGACTTTTGCAATGTTGAAAGGTGCTCTGAAATTTCCCCTTTCATTTTGTCAGGCAGTGATCCCTCAGTGCTTTCTTCTGCACCAGATATTACAACTTCATCAAAGAGTGAAAAGTTGGCCAAGTTGGACTTTTCTAGTCGTCGGAATAGTGGCAGTTTGTTAAGGAAGGCTTGCAATCTCTCAGTAGCATCCATTACAGTCACAGCAGGTCCTTGGAGAGATGTGGTCAACTCATTCAAGATGGTGAAGATGTCAGCCAGATGTGCCAAGTAATTAATGAAATTTGGACAGTCAAACTTGTCAGCAAGGTCACTCTCTTTTTCTCGCAAGAAAATGGCAAACTCCACTCTCAGTTCTACTAACCGAGAAGGTATCTTTCCACTGGACAACCAGCGCACCTCAGTGTGGTAGAGCAGAACTTCATGCTCAGAGACCACCTCCTGACAGAACAACTTGAAGAGGCAGTAGTTCAAGGCATGTGAGCGGATAAAATTTACAACTTGGACTGCAGTAGAAAGAACTGACTTCAAGGTTGGAGGTAGAGTTTTGCATGCCAGGGCCTGACATTGAAGGATACAGTGTGTTGTGACAATAACTGGAACTTCTTTCTTTACCAGTGCTAAAAATCCTGACTTGTTGACCTGTGCAAATTGAAGAAATTCTTGAAGTCCAGTCAAACTGGTTTTCAGTGAAGAATGCCCTGACTAGCTGCAGCACATCAGCAGCTTTGGTAGTAGCTAGGAGTGGCTTACAAAAGAGAAATTCCTCCTTCAGCAATCCACTGAGATATCTCAGAAATACAACAATCTCACTGCATTGTGCTACATCAAAGGACTGCTTCTCATCTCGCACAAGACTTCATACAGAATGTCTGCAGCCATGTCACTAATCCTGGAATGAATAGTGTCATTGGACAAAGGAACTTTCTCAACCTGCTTCCTCTGCTGGTGACCACACATCAGTTCCACCATCTCCAAAGCACAAGGCTTCACCAAAGTTTATCCAATGGTCTGGGGCTTCTTGTTCTTTGCAATAAGATTTGCAACCTTGAATGATGCCTCCAGTGCAGGTTTCTGTGACAAAGCTTGGCAAGCTCTCTTCTGCTTGAAGACCCCAACACTGTCCTTGGAATTGGATAGATGGACTTTCTCCAAGTGCTCTCGGAGTCTAACAGGCTTCATGTTGTCATTGTACAGGATTTTTCCACAGAAGAAGCACTGAGGCTTTTGTGTTCCATCTCTCTCTTTTTTTAAATATTTATTAACGATTTTGAGAAGGTGATGACAATCGGAAAGTCGTACCAGTCACAGGCAAATTTTTAACTGACGAAGTTGATGTATTTAATGACCGGATTTGGATGCTCAACTCAAGATTTTAGGTTTCATTGACGAATATTGGCTTACAATTAACGTTTTAAGACCTTTGCAGCGTACCGAGCAATAAAAGTGAAGGAAAAAAATCCCTACGTACATATCAGCTCAAAACAGTTAGAGGTTCACCGGAAGACATATATCTGACGTATTTGATGACAAATTTAAATTATTTTTTTGAAAACTGTGACTTAACACACGAAATTCCGAGGAACACGTAGAGCGAACTGTTCATTTTGCGAAAAAGTTTTTTCCGTCCATTTTCGACATTCGCAGAACGATGCGCGAAAAAAAAGGTTGTATATGGGCGCCCTTTAACGCGGCATGCCTTGCTTATGGTTTACATTTTCAGATTATCAGTTTTTCTTTCTTTTTTTCCCCTTCTTCTTCTATTTTTCCTTCTTTTTTTTCTTCCTCTTTTTTTTCTTCTCTGAATGGTTCATGCACCCCCTGGAATCTGCTCATGCACCCCTTGGGGTGCATGCACCGATGGTTAGGAACCCCTGATTTAGTGGATCTGTATTGTATAAAATCATTCGATTAAAATATTGTTGGTTCAATAAGTATCAACTTTATTTTATTGTAATTTTGTTTATTTCTGGGTCATTCTGTGAAACTTCTTTATAAAACTGACATAGACAGTGTAAGCCAAAGCCAACACGAGCACACATTAACACACATACGAGACAAGCTCACATTCACACACACATATAACACACACACACACACCGCATAATCACGCAGACAGACACGACACCTGAGCAAATATACACGTCCAAAGATCGAAGATTCGCATAAGGACTACAACGAATGACTCACTAAAGTAAAACCGCTCACAGACGCACACTGATGGGGCGCTCCTGCTGCCATTGCTGCGCCACTGCATGCTGAACCCAGACTGGCAACAGAAGTGGTGGTTGTTGACGACACTATGGCTCTCAGCCGTGCTACAGGTCAGTTGGTCAGTAATACAGGGCACTGGTGGTCAAACAGTTGAGAACATATACGACTACATCACATACATGTGTTTAGGGAAGAACGAGAATTTGTAGTGTTTGTTCTTGCATACGTAATAATGAAAGTGTTTTTATCTCTTTGTGTATCTGATGGTTGTATAAGCTTATCTTTCTGTTGTATTTCCAAGTTAGAATTTATTGCCTAATGTGTTATAAGGGCCAATATATTAAATACGATCAAAATTTATTTAAAAGAATACTAGAATAAAACGGAAGGAAAGAAAATAGGATTACCATTGGAAACATTTTCAAACAGGCATTTTTTTTAAAATCGTGGAATGTAAGAGCTATACAAAATTCAAGTGTTTTTACCTTCTAATTTTCAACTGAAGTTTATTTATGGTACCTTATTTTGTTCAAATCCAGTTAAATAGGAGAAATTGTTATTTAATTGAAAATGAACTTCTGATCTACCAGTACTCTAAGATGCTTTATGAATGTCGACAGATTGTTAGATTATTTTTAAGTTCCCCAAATTTAGCGCCATGTAATCATGGTTTGTTTCATTTTCTAATTATATATTTACGCTCAATTATCACTGATGCCTAACGCTAAGGGACATCACTCTGCTTTTTTAAAACATAGACTCAAACAGTGCTAACTGACTCAAAGAGTTTGTTTTTTTGGTGCAGTAATTTGGTGCGCTGCTTTCTAAAATTAGTGTATGATAAATACGAAATATTCCTGAAATGTACACAAAGTTTTTATTTAACATTTTTTAAACCCAAGCAGTGCTGACTGACTCAAATAGTTTTTTGTTTTGGTGCAGTAATTTGGTGCGCTGCTTTCTAAAATTAGTGTATGATAAATACGAAATATTCCTGAAATGTACACAAAGTATTTATATAACATTTTTTACAGTGCTAATCACCACACGATTTTTTTACTGCACGTCCCGTGTGTCCTGTCCGTGACGCTACTAAAACAAGGATAACTTACTTACGCTTTTGACCCCAAAAAAAGTGGGCGCCGTAGGCGCCCTACAGCCCCTATTATAAAATACTTTGTGTACATTTCAGGAAGTTTAATATTACGTATTTATCATACAATGACAAGTTAGTTGGGCTTTTGAAAAAGGTGGGTGCCGCTGCACAATCTAGTATAACAATAAAACCACAAAAAAATGTTGAGCGTAAAAAAGAAAGTTTCCTATGTTTCGTATCTCTTAAATTTTCCATTGTTTCCTAACTGCTTACCGCTTGTTATCAACAGTTGAATAATTTAAAGTTTTCCCTGATGTTGTTGAACTTCACGTAAGTTGCATGTTAGCACAATTCGTATTTTTGCCTTTGGTTTGTTTTGATCGCATTCAATTTCTAACAATCAAATTATACCTATAAATAATTCTTAAATCCTTTATATTAACTCGTGGTGTCTCTTGATTGTTTGCCGAAAAAACTTTGGATCGATTTTTAACCCACTTTCTCGTAAGCTTGGGAGCTGAAATTTTGCATGCAGACTCGTGCCGATGATAAAAATGATGTCTTAAAATTTCAGATCGATCGCATGTACTATATAATTAGATTTTGAATTTTTAGATTATTTTTTTTTCTCTATGTACATTTAACATGTTAATTTGTGTGCTTGGGTGTCGCGGAGCGTATTATATTGAACAACCTTTCCTTTTGAAAAATATAGTCCCGGTCGGTGCGCATTATATTAAACATGTTTTACGAGACATAACTAAAATCGTGTATTTTTAGATTGTCGTGCGCTGCGTATTATAATGAACATTATTTTAGTTATGTCTCCTGTGTTTGAAAAATTATAGTCACAAAACTTGGATTGTACAGTTTTTTTTAAAATTGATTTATTGTTACAAAATTAATTTGAAATGTTTTGAACAAATCTGTGCGTTAAAACTTGTTTTAGTTCGAATTCATTTAATTTCATAGGTACTTAAAGAGAATGTCACCAAAATAATTGGTGAAATAGCATGCCTCTGAATTCTCCATATAATATGTCATCAAATAACTTCATGCAACTTGTAATCAAACTACCTTAATTGACGTCAAATTACCTCATATAACATGTCATTAAATTACCTCATTTAAATTCGTATTAAATTACCCCAAATTGAAGATGTCATAAAATTACTTAATTTAACATGTCATCAAATTACCCCGTATGACATGACATCAACCTACCGTGTTCTGCCATTGAGGTAAAGATGCAGACAAGCACCAAGAGTCCAGCAAGCGGGTTCATGTTGCGAGTAAGATAGTAGGTCAAATCAACCTCCTTACATGACCAGCTGCAAGGTAGTATGAAGAGCTCAGACAGTAGACGGAACTCAATCATTTATAGGGGAAATCTGGCTGTAGGGGGTTGAGGGAAGGAAGGCAGACGTTCAGTCTAAGTACAGATAGGTTAGTTTCGGACAGAGGGGGCACCTAGGGACATTGGGCCCAGACAGATGGGGTCTTTGGAATATGGGGCCCAGACAGAGGGGCACCTGGGACATTGGGCACAGACAGAGGGGTCCTTGGAATATGGGGCCCAGACAGAGGGGGGCACCTGGGACTTTGGACCCAGACAGAGGGTGTCCTTGGAATATCAGGCCCAGACAGAGGGGGCACCTGGGACATTGGGCCCAGACAGATGGGTCCTTGAGACATAGGGCCCAGACACATGGGGCCCTTTGGATATTTGGTCCAAACAGAGGGGTCCTTGGAATATCGGGCCCAGACAGAGGGGGCCCTGGGACATTGGGTCCAGACAGAGGGGTCCTTGGAATATCGGGCCCAGACAGAGGGGGGCACCTGGGACATTTGGGCCCAGACAGAGGGGTCCTTGGAATATCGGGCCCAGACAGAGGGGGCACCTGGGACATTGGGCCCAGACAGATGGGTCCTTGAGACATAGGGCCCAGACACATGGGCCCTTTGGATATTTGGTCCAAACAGAGGGGTCCTTGGAATATCGGACCCAGACAGAGGGGGCACCTGGAACATAGGGCCCAGACACACGGGCCCTTTGGATATTTTGTCCAAACAGAGGGGTCCTTGGAATATCGGACCCAGACAGAGGGGGGAACTAGGACTTTTGACCCAGAAAGAGGGTGATTCTAGGAAATTTGGCCTAGACAGAGGGGTCCCTGGGACATTGGGCTCAGACAGAAGGCCCCTGGGCTGGTGACTTCATGTGCCAGAGTTTATGATTTCTCGTTTCAATTAATCACGAGACAGAAGTCATTTATTTATTCATGACTTGGTTTATTTACGTACATTGACAACATGCGCCTTAACCAAAACACTAATTTATCCACTTGTAAATCTAGAACCAACTTTTAAAGCTAATAAACAAATTCAAAGAGTCTCAACAATTTAATACTTTTAACAATTTATTTACGATAAGTTATTCCTTGAATCGTCGGCCTCCAGTCATCAGAAGTCGTGATTTTCAGGATTTGGTGCGTTATATAATCAATAATCACAAACACTAATGGTGCGTTATGTAATCAATAATCAAAAACACTAATGGTGCGTTATGTAATCAATAATCACAAACACTTTTGGTGCGTTATGTAATCAATAATCGCAAACACGCTAAGGGCGCATTATTTTATTTTATTAACTGTGTGTTGACAGAGGTGGGAACTTAATATAATGTTAATATAATTCAAGGGCTTGATGAAAGTGATGTTTACCTGTGTGTGTGTGTTGCGGGGATGGAGGGGGTGTTAGCAATAATGGGGAAAATTGACAAATTCATCGCATGTTTAGTTAGTGAAACCACGACTTTTTTCTCCCATATTTATACCCACCATTATTTGGCGAGCTATTTCAGCCAGGGTACGTGGGACTTGGTATTACAAATTTTGAAAAAAAAATATATATGTTAGGAAAAATCAAAAGTTTTGATACTTTTAGATGTCACCTAATTGTTTTCCTTACAACTTCTGATACGCCCCTGACATAAACAGACACATTCCAATATTCGCGCCCTGTCTTGTCAAATTTTGTTTTTGAAGTCTCGCCCCCCGGTTGTGGAAAAGGAGGAAGGGGGAATTATACCAGGAAAAAACAATCCTACTTAAAATTGGGGTGAATAAGAGCATTGTAAAATTTTCCAACCAATCAAAAACTTGCCTTTGAAAGACATGGCCAATGGACGCCTTATTTAAAAATAACACAAAAAAAATATAAGAAAAAACTGACTTAAAATTAGTGTAGGAGTGCGTCATCGCTCCTATTTCATTAGTTGGTAATAAGGGGAGGTGACTGCAAACAGGTCTCTGTGTGTTGAGTTTTGAAGTTAGATGTTGATTTCACGTATCACATGTTGAGTTCATATTTCACATGTTGAGTTCATATTTCACATGTTGATTTCACGTATCACGTGTTGAGGTCATGTTTCACATGTTGATTTCACGTATCACGTGTTGAGTTTATGTTTCACATGTTGATTTCACGTATCACATGTTGAGTTTATGTTTCACATGTTGAATTCATGTTTCACATGTTGAGTTCATGTTTCACATGTTGATTTCATGTTTCACATGCTCCTTTTTAGATCTTGTTTGTAGTAATTATTTTTCTCCTTGTTTGTTCTATGGATGTATTCAACTCAACTACTTGTGTGAGAGAAATCATTCCAAAACTTTGAAATCCTACACATTGTTGACTATAAAATTGACGGAACCAATACCTTTTTTACGCGCATTTTTTCTGTGCATATTGTGTGTGTGTGTGTCGGTCTGTTAGCGTAAAATCATGCAACGTCATTTTGACGCAATTTGCATTGCTCGGCTGAGCTGAAATTCGGCAGCCATCTGTATCTCCGGCGACAACACAATATTCAAAATCTATATATATAATTATCTTCATGAGACTATGCGAGACACAACGACGCAAGTATGTGCAACCCAGCATGACGAATGACCCTCGCTGGGGTCGACCAATGTATCGAGACCAACAATGGTCCTTGCGTTTCACTTTCATAGTCTCTTCAAAGAAAACGTGAGATTCGTAGTGTACTGGTTATCACGTACGCAACATACGGGAAAGGTCCTGGGTTCAAGGCCCAGGGAAAACATTGTTGTTTTTTTTTAATTTCTAAAAATGTCCGTTTGTGCCCGTTCTTTTACCCCTTTATTACCAACACTAGCTGACCAGCGGCGAAGCATACGCCGCTAATGATTTAGTGACGGGTGAAGACTTCCTGAAAGACACAGTTGTCAAAATGGGGTGGGTTTGGGCAAACGACTTTGAGTGAATAATAAAACAACCACGTGAAAACAAAGTTTTTGACTATAAATCCCTAATATGTGAGTCAGAACTTAAAGTATTTATTATGTTCCAACGCGATAAACATTTACAGCCTAAAACTGAGTGAACTCCTCCTCCACGAGATGTGGTCATCGATGGCTGGCGTGAAGTCAAGTTACCCGTAAAAATGTAAACAATAGCGGCCGCTACATATAGTTTATATAGATAAACTAAAAATGCATTAATTTAATAACTATACGTTCGATCGATCTGAAATTTTGATACGATGCATTGTTAGGTGACACGAGCCTATGTGTCAAATTTCAGCTCGATGGCATCACGGGATGTGGGTCATTTTTTACTTTTGTTTTGCGCCCGACGGACGTGCGAAGAGATGACGACAGACAGAGAGACAGAGAGAGACGGCGGTGAGGTTAATTTAAGGGATTTATTTTTTTTTAAACCGTAAAAACAAAGTTTTTGACTATAAATCCTTTATATATGAGACAGAACTTAAAGTATTGATTATATTCCAACGCGACAAACATTTACAGTCTGAAACTGAGTCAATTTCACCTGGTTAAAACACGAGATGTGTTCACCGATGGCTGGCGTGAAGTCAAGTGACCCGTAAAATGCAAACAATAGCGACTTCTACATATAGTTTTATATAGATACACTAAAAATGCATTATTTTAAATACGGTACGTTCGATCGATCTGAAATTTTTAAACAATGCTTAGTTAGGCGAGGCGAGTCCATGCGCCTAATTTCAGCTCAATGGCATCACGGGAAGTGGGTCATTTTTTACTTATTTTGGTTTTTCCGCCCGCCCGACGACGAACGACAGACAGAGAGACAGAGAAGGCGGTGAAGTTAATATAAGGGATTTAATATAAAAAAACCGTAAAAACAACGTTTTTGACTATAAATCTCTTATATATGAGACATAACTAACAGTATTGATTATGTTCAAACGTGGCAAACATTTACAGACTGAATCTGTCTAACTCCCCTTTGCTTTATTACCCGGAGGGAGAGGGGAAAGGTCTGGTCACCGATCGCTGGACCAAGCTCAGCGTGACACGTAAAATGTAAACAAAAGCACGCCGGTACACCTGGTTAAAACACGAGATGTGTTCACCGATGGCTGGCGTGAAGTCAAGTGACCCGTAAAATGTAAACAATAGTGACTTCTAAATATAATTTTATATAGATAAAATACAAATGCATTAATCTAATTACGGTACGTTCGATCGATTTGAAATTTTGATACGATTTATTGTTAGGTGACACGAGCCTATGTGTCAAATTTCAGCTCAATGGCATCACGGAAAGTGGGTCATTTTTAAATCCCTTATATTAACTTCGCGGCCGTCTCTCTCTGTCTGTCTTGGGCTCGGTGGGCGGAAAAACAGAAGTAAAAAATGACCCACTTCCCATGATCCGATCGAACTGAAATTTGGCACACGGACCCGTCTAACCTAACAATGCATCGTATCAAAATTTCAGATCGATCGAACGTACCGTAATTAAATTAATGCATTTTTAGTTTATCCTTATATGAGGTATGTAATTCAAAATTCACTGTTTGTTATTGTTTTTTTTCTTCCAGTTCCACGTGAGTTTGAGTTGACGCCGACCGTGGTGTTGACGCCGACCGTCGTGCCGACACCCCCTCACATCCCACCCCCATTTATTAAAGACAAGGGACATCACTCGGTGTCAGTCTGTAAATGTTTGAAAATAATCAATACTGTTAGTTATGTCTCATATATAAGGGATTTATAGTCAAAAACTTTGTTTTTACGGGTTTGTTTTATTAAATCCCTTATATTAACTTCACCGGCGTCTCTCTCATCATCTCATGGGCTCGGCGGGCGGAAAAACAGAAGTCAAAAATGACCCACTTCCCATGATCCGATCGAACTGAAATTTGGCACACGGACCCGTCTGACCTAACAATGCATCGTATCAAAATTTCAGATCGATCGAACGTACCGTAATTAAATTAATGCATTTTTAGTTTATCCTTATATGAGGTATGTAATTTAAATTCACGGTTTGTTATTGTTTTTTTGCCACGTGAAATTTTGAGCTGACGCATTGAGGCGACCCAACGAAGCGACGGGCGCTTTTGTTTACATTTTACGTGTCACTCTGAGCTCGGTCAAGCGAATCGGTGACCAGACTTTTCCCCTCTCACCCACCCCTCCCCCTTACTAGGGTTATGATGCAAAGTTGAGTTAAGACAGATTCAGTCTGTAAATGTTTGAAAATAATCAATACTGTTAGTTATGTCTCATATATAAGGGATTTATAGTCAAAAACTTTGTTTTTACGGGTTTGTTTTATTTACTTGTGTTTTTCCGCCCGATGGACGTACGAAGAGATGACGACAGACAGAGAGACAAGATTTCGAAGTTAATACAAGTGATTTAATAAAACAACCCCGTAAAAAGTAGGGGACATCAATCTAGTTTTTTTTTAATCTTAAATTTATTTAACGTCAGTGCTTGTTAATTAATTTGGTGCTATTTATACCCGCTACCCCCCTCCACACACACATTTATAACTTATTCAGCATTCTTCTAATACTGATTTATACGGAAATTATTCAAGAAACTTTTAAACACTATCTGTGTCAAGTTTTCTCTAATAGTTCCCCGGCCTGACACTACAGAACTCTTGAAACGTGACAACGAGACGATCTTATGACAGCTTCAATGGAGGCCATGTCACGTTGATTTAGTCGAAAACGAGGCTCGTGACCTTGGTGACAAAATATGGGGTGCTCTTTATTTTATTGTTGTTTTTTTTAATGAGCCACAGCGAGGAAACATAGTTTTAATTTTTTTTATAAGACATCCAAGTCATTTGCAAGATGATTAAATTAAGTCATTGTAGGATGATTAAATTAAGTCATTGTATGATGATTAAATTAAGTCATTGTAGGATGATTAAATTAAGTCATTGTAGGATGATTAAATTAAGTCATTGTAGGATGATTAAATTCAGTCATTGTAGGATGATTAAATAAAGTTATATGAGAATGTTTTGAACGCTAACTTAATTTTTTTAAATATATTTTATAAATAATACTGTAACTTCTTGTAAGGTCTGTACAAACAAGAAACATTTTGGAAAGACACAAACATTTTTGTTTCAACTAAACAGCTCTCAGAGGGCCATTTAGTGAGTTTCACAAAAGTTGTAATCTAAATGTCTGGGTAGAGATCTGAGACCGACTTGGTCGATACTCGTCTTGCACAGATCTAACACAAAGGTATCGACACAGCGTCTTATGTTTCACTTTCGAGAGTGAAAACCTTTCACCAGCAGTTTAAAATTTTATTTTGTTTTGTTTGACAGGTCCATGGGTATCTTTCGTTTCAATCATTGAGTAGCTGTCACTGCCTGCACGGACCCCGGATGTTGATGACGTATGCTTGTGGTGTGTGCGCAGACGATGGCAGTGGAAAATATCGTATTTGACCGACAGATGACCTCGAACGAATAAGAAATGAGTCAGTCCGGATATTACGACAAGACTTGACAAGCCAGCCAACATGGCGAATGTCCTGCAATGGGAGAATGCTGTTAGCAGACGATAGTGTGTAGAAATTAGAGAGGACATATTTGAAGCAATAGAGAACAAAAAGAGAAGTACATGTAACAACATGTAGTATGATATTTATCGGAAATGAAGTGAAACGAATCAAGATAATTCAAATTAGAATCTAACAAATTAGGATCGACAAATTAGGATCTAACAAATTAGGATCTAACAAATTTGGATCTAACAAATTAGGATCTAACAAATTAGGATCTAACTAAATAATCTAAAAAATAGGATCTAACAAACCAAGATGTAAAAAATTAGGTTCTTAAAAATAAAAATCTAACTAATTAGTGTCTAACAAATTGGGATTTACAAAATTAGGATCTACTAATTACGATCTAAAAAAAGGATCTAACAAATTAGATCTAACAAATTAGGACTTATCAAATAAGGATCTAACAAATTAGGACTTATCAAATATGGATCTAAAAAAATTAGAATCTACCAAAATAGGATCTAACAAATCAGAACCTAACAAATCAGGATCTCATAAATTAGGATCTAAATTGCATTTTTAAATTAAAAAACGTAAATACTATCCACCTTTAATTTTAAGCTAATTAAAAATATATATAAAATAACCTTTTTAAAAACTAGACTTGCTTTACAAATGCACTAAAAAAATTAAAATAAATTTAAAATGTGAAATTTAGTTCCACATTTATGAAAATGTAAAAGTTTTAAATGAGACAGGAACGTTAAATCGTAAGTGAAATCGATTATCTCGTTGTTCGCCATGACTATAAGACTAGGGTGCTCAGTTTAAACTTTAAACTTAGCTAATAGCTTTGCCTAACTTGATGATTTATCTTTGCATAACTTAGCAAGCACCCTAGGTTTTGTTGTTGTTGTTGTTGTTTTTTTTTGGTTTTTTTTCATGTGTAGGATAATTACCGAAGGGGAAGCAACTGAGTGTCTGTTTGATAATCGTACAAGGGATACTAACCTAAAGGGATGCAACTGCGAGTCTGCTTTTAAATCATAACAGGGATACTAACCTAAAGGGAAACTCCTGTTTGGCCCTGGATAGTCACACATGGCATACTAACCTAAAGGGAAACAACTGTGTGTCCGTTTCATAGTCGTACATGGGCCACTTGATGGCTGCTGGTATCTTCAACAGTGAGTCTCCACTCAGGATGCGCAGCGAGAAGGACACAAAGAAACCGGCGGCACTTCCGTAGGTGTTGGCCCATGGCAGCCACAAGACAATGATCAGTTGGGGAAACAGTACAACATACATCAGGTCACTGATGGGGAAACAGTACAACTTACATCAGGTCACTGATAGGGAAACAGTACAACTTACATCAGGTCACTGAAAGGGAAACAGTACAACTTACTTAAGGTCACTGATAGGGAAACAGTACAACATACATCAGGTCACTGATAGGTAAACAGTACAACTTACATCAGGTCACTGATAGGGAAACAGTACAACTTACATCAGGTCACTGATAGGGAAACAGTACAACTTACATAAGGTCACTGATAGGGAAACAGTACAACTTACATAAGGTCACTGATAGGGAAACAGTACAACTTACATAAGGTCACTGAAAGGGAAACAGTACAACTTACATCAGGTCACTGATAGGGAAACAGTACAACTTACATAAGGTCACTGATAGGGAAACAGTACAACTTACATCAGGTCACTCACTGATAGGGAAACAGTACAACTTACATCAGGTCACTGATAGGGAAACAGTACAACATACATCAGGTCACTGATAGGGAAACAGTACAACATACATCAGGTCACTGATAGGGAAACAGTACAACTTACATCAGGTCACTGATAGGGAAACAGTACAACATACATCAGGTCACTGATAGGGAAACAGTACAACTTACATCAGGTCACTGATAGGGAAACAGTACAACTTACATCAGGTCACTGATAGGGAAACAGTACAACATACATCAGGTCACTGATAGGGAAACAGTACAACGTACATCAGGTCACTTGCCGATGGGGGGTGGACGAGCAGGGCCGGGGGTAAAGTTATTCAAGTTATAAAATATCTATTAAAACCTTAAAATGTCCAACATTATGAATCAAATTCAAAATGAACAGTAGTTAAATGTAATTTAGAAAGTAAAGTAATAAACAAAGCTACTGGCCCAGATGATTTGCCTGCAAGGTTATTAAAAGAACTAAGCAATGAACTGTCCCCAATCCTTGTAGTTCTCTTTCAAGCCTCTCTAAACCAGGGTAAAGTGCCCCAGGATTGGAAATTAGCTAACGTAACTCCACTCTTTAAGAAATGGGGATAAATCAGACCCTGGTAATTACAGGCCTGTATCACTTACTAGTATCACCTGTAAATTACTAGAACACATAATATATAGTAGAATAGTTAACCACCTTGACAAATATAATGCCCTATGCCCACATCAACACGGCTTTAGAAAAAACAGATCATGTGAAACACAATTAATAGGTTTAATAGATGAACTATCAAAAGGCTTAGACAAAAATGATCAAATAGATACAATATTACTAGACTTCTCAAAAGCATTTGACAAAGTTCACCACCTTAGTTTACTTAAAAAACTTAACTACTTTGGAATCTCAGGTTCCTTACATCACTGGATCCAAGACTTCCTTTTGGGCAGGGAGCAAACTGTAATAATTAATGGATCTAAATCTGCACCAATAAAGGTTAACTCAGGAGTTCCACAAGGAACTGTGCTAGGTCCCTTACTCTTTTTAATTTATATAAATGATTTACCCAACAACATCTCAACAGGTACAAAAGTTAGGTTATTTGCTGATGATTGTATAATCTATAGAACAATTAAATCAGAACAAGATAGCAAAATTTTACAAAAAGACTTAGATGAATTGATAAAATGGGAAACTAACTGGAGTATGTCTTTCCACCCAGAAAAGTGTCAACTGTTAAGAGTAACAAAGAAAAAGAAACAAATAAATTCAAAATATTACATTCATGGAAAAGAACTGACCCAAACTAAAGATGCAAAATACTTAGGAGTCTTAATAAATGAGAAACTATCATGGAATCCCCATGTCAATGAAGTTATTAAAAAATCAAACAAAACCTTAGGCTTTATAAAAAGGAACTTTAACAAATGTAATAGAGATATAAAACTAAAATGCTACCTCACTTTGGTGAGACCTGTACTAGAATATGCATCTTCTGTATGGGACCCATCCACCAAAGAAAACATTGATAAACTAGAACAAATTCAAAAAAGAGCTGCCAGATTCATTACTGGAGAATATTCGAAACTGACAAGAGTAACACCATTAGTTAAATCATTAAACCTTGAAACACTAGAGGATAGAAGAACCAAGAGCAAAGTAGTAATCATACATAAAGCAATTAATTCTAATTTAGAAATACAACACAAAGATAACTTAATACAACCCTCAGATAGACATAAGGATAAAAACACCTTTCTTATTCCGTATGCAAGAACAAACACATACAAGTTTTCCTTCTTCCCGTCCGGAATTCGGGCGTGGAATGGGTTGCCTGAAGAATCCAGGAAAACCAACACTTTATCAACATTTAAATCTCTAATAAAAATGCAGGACTAAACACAAACCATAGATAAGCGTAGGACGCAATAATCTTCTGTATAGAAGGAGCGTCTGTAAACAGATAAGATAAGATATTCCGTATGCAAGAACAAACACATACAAGTTTTCCTTCTTCCCGTCCGGAATTCGGGCGTGGAATGGGTTGCCTGAAGAATCCAGGAAAACCAACACTTTATCAACATTTAAATCTCTAAAAGAAATGCAGGACTAAACACAAACCATAGATAAGCGTAGGACGCAATAATCTTCTGTATAGAAGGAGCGTCTGTAAACAGATAAGATAAGATGAGATATATATAATATACGTTTAAAGGCTTTGAAGGATGTTGAAAATATAGTTACCTGCTTAAAACAAAGAGTCCTTAAAAGATAGCTTAAAATTTAGATACCTGCATAGCACAAAGAGCCCATAGATTGTTGTTGAAAATATCGCCACCAATGTCCCCAAAGTGCCAAATATAACAACACATATCCTCAGCACCCAGAGCAGTTCTTTGTCAGAAGCCTGTGGATTGCATCAAAGTATGTGTTAACATGCGGGGCTATCGAGTTTCAATGATATAGTTATAGAGGCCAATACTTTTTAAACAGAGACTTTTTGTTTCACAAATATGCACTACACACTCGTCCTCTTCCCCTATCTCACAATTATAATAATTATAGCCCCAGTGAAGTAGATTACTTTATACTTTTTCGACTCGTAGCTATTGAAATAGAATCATTTCAAAGGATTTCATCAGATAAGACATTCTCTGTCAAACGTTAACATTTGTTTAATACTTAAATAAAAAGCGGAGCTAAAATCACGAAGAGACCCCGTAGCCTTCTTAGGGGACGCGGTGGTCGAGTGGCAGCGCACTGGACTGTCGTACCGATGGTCACGGGTTCGAATCCGTGTGAAGGCAAGGGTTTGTTCCCGGGGCCTAGGGCGTCCCTGAGTCACCCCGCTCCGAATGGGTACCTAACACTACATGTAGTTAGGCGGCTGGGTAATGCGTGGAACCCACAAAGCCGTGGCCTGTGATTGCTGCATCACTTGCCAACAGATCATCTGTCATGGTCTGTGGACGCAACTATCTTCTGCATAGAAGGAGCATCTGTATATATAAGATAAGATAAGATAAATTGTCTCAACGCTTAAACAAAATCACAAAATTACGGCATTACTTTTACAACAATCAACAAATTCAAGCACTGGCCAAAGACCAAATTTAAGCACGTCACAACGACCAAACTCTTTCAATAAACATCGACCAAGCTGCCTATTTCGATAGATTCAATCGTATTATTTCAAACCTTTTCCCTGAATATGTCCTGGTAGATATTTTTGGTAAGTATGGTAGCAGCCGACAGGAAACAAGAATCGGCAGACGACATTACGGCAGCCGATATACCGCCAAGCCCTATGATGGACACCGGAAGCGGAACCAGGTAGGTGAGTGTCAAAGGAAGTATGTTGCTCTTCTGGTCTTCTGGTATGGGAATAGGTCCGTCATACGCTGTGCTGTTCCAATCTGGAGGATGAAATGGTCAACCTTTCAGATGAAATTATCAATGTTCACATGAACTTATAAATTGTTCAATGGAAATTGAAATAATCGTAATTGTTCAGATGAAATTATCAATCCTTCAGATGAAATAATCATTTGTTCAGATGATTTTATTCTCAGGCTCTGATCAATAAAATATTGGCAGCTAGGAAATCAAGGCCATTTAAATAAGTTCACCTCTTTTACATCAACAAAATGTGGACGTTGTGCACTGATGATGATGATGTTCCAGTCCATGACGGACTATGGGGCAAGTGATGTAGCGTTCACAAGTTTTTAGCCACCACTAACGAGCAGGGGCCAGCACAATGCCCCAGGGGCCTTGCCAGTACCCGGGCTCGAACCCGCGACTCGGGATCTGCCTCGGATCGATAGTCCAGTGCGCTACCACTTAGACCAACGCGCCCTAAGAATATAGAAGAATAATTTTTGTTCGAAGTACTGAGATATATCTTTGAACATTTGAGGATACATCACTAGGCAGCAACTCATAATTGTCTAAAATATAATTTAAGCATGTGGTTCTGTGATAAACCCAACCAGTGTGACAAAAGCATGTGGGTCTGTGATAAACTCAACCAGTGTGACAACAGCATGTGGTTCTGTGATAAACCCAACCAGTGTGACAACAGCATGTGGGTCTGTGATAAACCCAACCAGTGTGACGACAGCACGTGTCTGTGATAAACCCAACCAGTGTGACGACAGCACGTGACTGTGATAAACCCAACCAGTGTGACAACAGCACGTGTCTCTGTGATAAACCCAACTAGTCACAACAGCACATGTGTCTGTGATTAACCCAACCAATCACAACAGCACGTGAGAAACCAATGCACATCTGGCAGGCATTGAATGATGACTTTAATACTTACACACTTAAAGCGAAATGTTCACATTCATCTCTTTCGTCTGACATTAAAGTGTTTGTATTGTTCCAATTCGAAGTCTCATTTTAATGATTAACTTGCATACTCTGTTGCAAAACAGTAAGATTTCTGTACAGTATACCCTCACCTATTCGCGACTCCCCATTCGTGGCCCCGCATATTCGCGGGTTAGGCTCTTAACCCTATCGCATCGTACAGTACTGTATTTATCTGTCTTGGTTTGCCTTTAAATTTGTTCCATTTTCTGTCAATTCGAATAAATATGTTTGTTATACTAGTTATACCCATTAGAAAATGACTTTACGATACAGTAATATATTTTAGGTAACTATGTTATGCGTCCTGCTGTACTTACGTTCATTTTTTATTAAAATATTGTTGCAGTACAAAATTAAAATGTGTTTACATTATCATTACTACATTAGTGAAATATTTTAGTGAAATACATAATTGCATGCAATAGTACTACATAATTACTGTATTAATGAGTAAGAGTGTCTTTAGACAGCGTTTTGGAAGCATTTAGTACCGTATATAATCTCATACATCGGCATTTTAAAACTGCATCGAATATTCGCGGTTTTTTCTCCATTCGCGGAGAAGGGGGTAATGAACGTAACATACTGACGAAATACTGTATTAAATAAGATCTATGAGGTTACCGGCAGCAGCTCCGGCAACACCCAGCATGTAGGCGGGTACGGCCATCAGGAAGGCAAACACTGAGGCCACCATTGTAGACACCATGGCTATCTTCGGTGTTTTGCATGCCAAGACTCTTTGATAGACGGACTGAAAGTTACACACAGACATTTATTTACCCAGTCAATAACAACAGTAACTCTAACAATAACATCAGCAACCTTAACCCTATCAACAGTAACCCTAATAACAGTAACCCTAACAACAGTAAGCCTAACCCCCTAACAAAAGTCTAACAATAACATCAGCAACCTTAACCCTAACAACAGTAACCCTAATAACAGTAACCCTAACAACAGTAAGCCTAACCCCTAACAAAAGTAACCTTAACCCTAACAAAAGTAACACTTAGCTAAAACAGTAATCTTTACTCTAAAATGTAACCCTAACCCCTAAAAAAGTGTAACCCTAACCCCTTAACAACATTAACCATAACCCTAAAAAGTAACCCTTACCCCTAATAACAATAACCTTACCCCTAACAACAATAACCTTACCCCTAACAACAATAACCTTACCCCTAACAACAATAACCTTACCCCTAACAACAATAACCTTACCCCTAACAACAATAACCTTACCCCTAACAACAATAACCTTACCCCTAACAACAATAACCTTACCCCTAACAAAAATAACCTTACCCCTAACAACAATAACCTTACCCCTAATAACAATAACCTTACCCCTAACAACAATAACCTTACCCCTAACAACAATAACCTTACCCCTAACAACAATAACCTTACCCCTAACAACAATAACCTTACCCCTAACAACAATAACCTTACCCCTAACAACAGTAACCTTACCCTAACAACAATAACCTTACCCCTAACAACAATAACCTTACCCCTAACAACAGTAACCTTACCCTAACAACAATAACCTTACCCCTAACAACAGTAACCTTACCCTAATAACAATAACCTTACCCCTAACAACAATAACCTTACCCCTAACAACAATAACCTTACCCCTAACAACAATAACCTTACCCCTAACAACAGTAACCTTACCCTAACAACAATAACCTTACCCCTAACAACAATAACCTTACCCCTAACAACAATAACCTTACCCCTAACAACAATAACCTTACCCCTAACAACAATAACCTTACCCCTAACAACAGTAACCCTAACCCTCTAACCCTAACAACATAAACCTCAACTCTAACAACAATAACATCAACCCTAACAACAGTAACCTTAACCCTAACAACAGTAACCTGGAGCCTAACCCTAACAACAGTAACCTTAAGTCTAACCCTAAGTACCATATGTAGGAGCCACCCCTGTGGTTTGGTTGATCATATTTATTTTGCTCCTTCATCTTTTCCCTTTATTTAAATAATGAAAAGACATTTTTGTTTAAACTCTGACCTGCCATGTCGAGCCCCCGAAGATGAGGAGACAAATGATATCAAAATAAGCCCATTCCGTCCCAGCAGGCACCTCTCCCAGCCACGTGTTGCTGATAGTCTCCAGGTGGACATGGGAGTTGGTCAGGGCAAAGGGGAAGGCAATGATCTGAAACTCGTTGGTTTTAAATTTGATGTTAATACTTTGTGGGCCATTTAACTCTTTTTCAACATGACAAACATGTTATTATTATTAACCCAGAACGATTTACACTTGTCTTTATGGCACGAAGATGCAGAGGCGTCACTGGGGGGAGGGGAGTGTGGACCGCACAGGTGACACTATCAAAAAGGGTGACACCAAAATGTAAAATTATGTATATTCCCGCTATTGGGCACTGACAGACTCGGAGGAGGTCTGTGTGTTAAGCCGTGAGGGGGTGACACCATGGGCTAC
This sequence comes from Ampullaceana balthica, assembly GCA_944989445.1. Classification (NCBI taxonomy): domain Eukaryota; kingdom Metazoa; phylum Mollusca; class Gastropoda; family Lymnaeidae; genus Ampullaceana; species Ampullaceana balthica. The sequence goes on from CALYLW010001068.1 coordinate 262,773, forward strand.
CACACTGTGTGCCGCCAACCCTAGAGACGCCTCTGCCAAGACGTTCACATCGACTTATAAGTCAAACAAGATTTACACCACGATCTTATATGGGAAGCCAGATCTAAACTACGTTTATATGGCAAACAAGATTTATACTTGGAGTTATATTACAAACAAGATTTGCAATACCAGGACGTTTATATGTCAAAGCTATGGCTCAAGTTAACTAATTTTGGGTCTGAAATGTTCTCTATAATCGGCACTGAGATATGCTTTCAGTAGATTTGGGACGTGCCCCCTCCCCCCCCCACAACGCGCGCGCCTGGTGTACTGACCATTCCAATAGCTATCATGACCATCTGTATGACGTCCGTATAGGCCACAGCGTACAGGCCGCCAATGAAGGTGTAGATGATGGCGATGAGCGCGGAGACGATGATGGAGACCTTGGCACTGACGTCAACTATAATGGATATCGTGGCGCCTAGAAAACAAACGAAGGTAAAATTCATCATGGGATAGTGAGATCAACGGTCTGTTGTTGTTTTTTTACATTACATGAATTCGACTTGGCATTTGACTGACAGAGACTAATGAAAATGAAGAAAATAGGTCACTTCATTTCTTGCGATTCCCAGCAACTACTTCAGATAATGCTATTAATAGTACAAGATCGTCAGCACTGAATTCTGCTGTGTCAAAACCTACTGCTACTATCAGGAGATCGCTGCTGTGTCCATAACAGTGTTTATTTCTTTATGTCAAGCTTGATGTTTGGGCTTATTTGTCAAGGATGTTTGCTGTTTACATTCATGACTATGTGTGTGATGGCTATTAGTATAATTATTCGTCCTAGCATTTGATATTAGCATAATGGATTTATGGATAAAATAATGTATTATTTGTATGATCTCTGGAAAGCCATGAATTTCAGTCTCGCGTTATGTTACAAATAAATCTTTCAACGTGTTGAATCAAATCAACAGTCGCAGTAAGGGATTTGGTAGGACGTAACATTTGGGATTTGGTAGGACGTAACATTTGGGATTTGGTAGGACGTAACATTTGGGATTTGGTAGGACGTAACATTTGGGATTTGGTAGGACGTTACATTGGGATGTGGTAGGACGTAACATTTGGTGGGACGTAACATTGGGATTTGGTGGGACGTAACATTGGGATTTGGTGGGACGTAACATTGGGATTTGGTGGGACGTAACATTGGGATTTGGTGGGACGTAACATTGGGATTTGGTGGGACGTAACATTGGGATTTGGTGGGACGTAACATTGGAATTTGGTGGGACGTAACATTGGAATTTGGTGGGACGTAACATTGGGATTTGGTAGGACGTAACATTTGGGATTTGGTGGGACGTAACATTGGGATTTGGTGGGACGTAACATTGGGATTTGGTGGGGCGTAACATTGGGATTTGGTGGGACGTAACATTGGGATTTGGTGGGACGTAACATTGGGATTTGGTGGGACGTAACATTGGGATTCGGTGGGACGTAACATTGGTAATTTGGTAGGACGAAACATTTGGGATTTGGTAGACTGGAACATTTGGTGGGACGAAAATGTTGGATTTGGTAAACTGGAACATGTGGTGGGACGAAACATGTAGGATTAGGTAGCCTGGAACATTTGGTGGGACGAAACATTTGGGATTTTGTATGACGAAACACTTAGTATTTGAGTTTAAGTTGACGAAGAAGTTCTATGAACTCTTCTGTTCTCTCACTGACCAACCTAATGCCGCCAGCACTGCCGCAGACCAGAAGAGATCCCCCAGCATGTGGGGTATAATCAACAGGGATCCCATCTTGCGGCCATATTTGTACTGAAAGGGGTCAAACATGGTCACATACCTCTCACGCCTCATCTTAGGGGCAATGAAAATACCACCTGTAATAAAAACAAAAACAAATTTTTTAAAAATTTGCAACAGTCGCCAAAGTTAAACAGTGAAAATAAAACAAATTTTTGCAGTAGAAGATAAATATTTTAGGTTATCTATTATAGACGCTCCTACTGCGTCCTTATCTGTAGTAAATGTCTAGTCTTGCATTTTTATTAGAGTTTTAAGGGTTGATAGAGTGTTGCTTTTCCTGGTTTGATCTGGCTACCTACTTAACGCCCGAATTCGAGACGAGAAGAGCAAGAATTTGTATAAAAACAAGATCTCATAGTACACCATTAATAAAACAAGATTTTATAGAAGACATCAAAACATAAATTGAAAATAGCAGCAATTAAGGATTGTGGGAAACAAAAATTATATAAAAGAAATGGAAGAATATATTTATTGACAAAAAATACAACAAAAAAAAAGTATTTTTAAATTATTACGACAAAGATCACCCAAAGTAGTAAAATATACCGAGGATAGTTAAAGTATACACAAATTAATAAGTATACCTAAGATAGATGTAGTATACCCAAAATAGTAAATTATACCAAAGATAGCTAATTTATACCCAAGATAGTAAAGTATACTCACTGATGAAGACGCCGACATTGTAGCAAAGAGGCGCCTGTGTCTGCAGCAGACCGTACCACGCAGCGTACTCAGCTGTGCCGTTCAATAACCCGCCACAGACAAATGTAGCTAAAACCAGACAGATGTTTATAAAACAGACACATTTAGCTAAAACAGACAAGTGTAGCTAAAACAGACAAATGTAGCTAAACTAAAGCATGTGTATAAAACAGACTGATGTAGCTAAAACATACAAATGTAGATAAAACGGGAATGACTTGTCTTTTCTTGAATGATAAAATAATATCAGATTAGAAACAAAACTCTGAGGATACTCAAATTTTATTGTGTGGACAATCGCCTGTCGTTTGTGTGGACACTCACCTGTCATTTCATGGACACTCACCTGTCATAGTAAAGCAGGCCACCACCAGCCCCAGATGTCTATTGGCCACCATCACCTCCTCACTATCCTGTGTCTTGTTTGTCTTTTTGGCCGCCACTATTCCGATTACAAGGATGACGATGTACATAACAATGACAGCAATCAGACAAGGAACGTTGACGGACATTTTCTGAGCAGGGGTGAAAAACTGACTTTGTTTTGTTCTAAATATTCTACCTCACAAATGGACTCATCTTCATCTTACTTAAAAACTGACCGAGTCGATGAGCAGGTCTATCAAAGACAAATGATCTTATTTGACGAAGTTCTACTGTACTGAGCTATCGGCAAGTGCAGGCACTTACAATTTTAAGATATTCCAATTCTTGCTAAGTTAAGAGCACATATGTGCAAATGAAGCGGAATACATAATAATTAAGTCACAATGAAGATATGGACGCACTCCTCTACATGGACAGATTTGCGACATTTGCATGGGACCAGGGATAGCATTATCTAATGAGCGTATAGAGACATTCAACACGAGCACACGAATCTCGTAATTAAGTTATAATTTATAACCTGGTCACTGGAGTCATTGGAGTCACAGACTAGGCCAGACATTGGAGTCCCAGACTAGGTCAGACATTGGAGTCACAGACTAGGTTAGACATTGGAGTCACATTCTAGGCCAGACATTGGAGTCATACACTAGGCTAGACATTGGAGTCACACACAAGGCCAGATATTGGAGTTGCAGACTCGGCCAGACATTGGAGTCACACACAAGGCCAGACATTGGAGTCACACACTAGGCCAGACATTGGAGTCACACACAAGGCCAGGCATGGAGTCACATACAAGGCCAGACATTGGAGTCACACACAAGGCCAGACATTGGAGTCACACACAAGGCCAGACATTGGAGTCACATACAAGGCCAGACATTGGAGTCACACACAAGGCCAGATATTGGAGTCACACACTAGGCCAGACATTGGAGTCACATAAAAGGCCAGACATTGGAGTCACACACTAGGACAGACATTGGAGTCACACACTAGGCCAGACATTGGAGTCACACACAAGGCCAGACATTGGAGTCACACACTACGCTAGACATTGGAGTCACACACAAGGCCAGACATTGGAGTCACATACAAGGTCAGACATTGGAGTCACACACAAGGCCAGACATTGGAGTCACACACTAGGCCAGAAATCGGAGTCACACACTAGGCAATACACTGGAGTCACACACTAGACCAGACATTGGAGTCACAGACTAGGCCAGACATTGGAGTCACACACTAGGCTAGACATTGGAGTCACACACTAGGCCAGACATTGGAGTCACACATCAGGCCAAACATTCGAGTCATACACTAGGCCAGAAATCGGAGTAACACACTAGGCCAGACATTGGAGTCACACACTAGCCAGACATTGGATTCACACACTAGGCCAGACATTGGAGTCACACACAAGGCCAGGCATGGAGTCACATACAAGGCCTGACATTGGAGTCACACACTAAGACCAGACATTGGAGTCACACACTACGCTAGACATTGGAGTCACACACAAGGCCAGACATTGGAGGCACACACAAGGCCAGACATTGGAGTCACATACAAGGCCAGACATTGGAGTCACACACAAGGACAGATATTGGAGTCACACACTAGGCCAGACATTGGAGTCACATAAAAGGCCAGACATTGGAGTCACACACTAGGACAGACATTGGAGTCACACACTAGGCCAGACATTGGAGTCACACACTAGGCCAGACATTGGAGTCACACACAAGGTCAGACATTGGAGTCACACACTACGCTAGACATTGGAGTCACACACAAGGTCAGACATGGAGTCCCATACAAGGGCAGACATTGGAGTCACACACAAGGCCAGACATTGGAGTCACACACAAGGCCATAAATTGGAGTCACACACTAGGCCAGACATTGGAGTCACACACAAGGCCAGACATTGGAGTCACACACTAGGCCAGAAATCGGAGTCACACACTAGGCAAGACATTGGAGTCAAACACTAGACCAGACATTGGAGTCACAGACTAGGCCAGACATTGGAGTCACACACTACGCTAGACATTGGAGTCACACACAAGGTCAGACATGGAGTCCCATACAAGGCCAGACATTGGAGTCACACACAAGGCCAGACATTGGAGTCACACACAAGGCCATAAATTGGAGTCACACACTAGGCCAGACATTGGAGTCACACACAAGGCCAGACATTGGAGTCAAACACTAGACCAGACATTGGAGTCACAGACTAGGCCAGACATTGGAGTCACACACTACGCTAGACATTGGAGTCACACACAAGGTCAGACATGGAGTCCCATACAAGGCCAGACATTGGAGTCACACACAAGGCCAGACATTGGAGTCACACACAAGGCCATAAATTGGAGTCACACACTAGGCCAGACATTGGAGTCACACACAAGGCCAGACATTGGAGTCACACACTAGGCCAGAAATCGGAGTCACACACTAGGCAAGACATTGGAGTCAAACACTAGACCAGACATTGGAGTCACAGACTAGGCCAGACATTGGAGTCACACACTAGGCTAGACATTGGAGTCACACACTAGGCCAGACATTGGAGTCACACATCAGGCCAAACATTCGAGTCACACACAAGGCCATAAATTGGAGTCACACACTAGGCCAGACATGGAGTCACACACTAGCCAGACATTGGAGTCACACACTAGGCCAGACATTGGAGTCACACACTAGGCTAGACATTGGAGTCACACACTAGGCCAGACATTGGAGTCACACACTAGGCTAGACATTGGAGTCACACACAAGGCCAGACATTGGAAACTTGGGTGGGGGTGGGGCAACTTGGGTAGGATGTGGGGAGAAACAGATTGGGGGTTGGGACAAGAAATAAACTTATTGTCTTTTTTCAATCCTGAACAAGATCCTCATTAGATATATTTGTTCCAATGGGAAAGTTTTCTCAAAGAATGACGTCTATTAATGCCATGTTATCGACTGCTGTAACATATCCAGATCTTACACATATTGAGAATAAACATTGATTTCAATGAATATGTTTGTGTTAATAAAGGTTCTCTTTAAGCTGCGCGGCTTCGCGGCCAGATCAGATATCTGACTGACGCCGCGCAGCAGTATAGAATTACTGCGCAGCAAATGTCGATAAGGATTATAAAAAATCTGGATGTGTTTTGGGGGGTGTAAAATTTTACACACATAAATGAATGTTGTGCCGTACTTTTTGTTACGCGAGTTTTTTTTTAAATACTATTTTATTTTTTTAACTCGGACCAACGAACTTTTAATGAAACATTTAAATGTGATCTATGAACTAAATGGTCACGTGTTATACTCCATTAGAGGGGTTGGGGAGGGGGGATTTGGGATCACACTTTACTTTGGTCTTAAAATTAAATAATATTGTTGGATTGTGGGAATTGTCATACTTAGTCAGATTTACAAATAGTCTTAACTGATTAGTCAGACCTACAAATAGTCTTACTTATGAATAAGACCTACAAATTGTCTTATCTATGATTCATACCTACACAGTCATCGCCCAGAACCATTGAGTAATAGGTTATACTAATATTATTACCTCTAACTTAAACTAACTATATATTTATTATAACCTTTTTGCTCAGTTTTGGGTAATTAGTTATGAATAACGCGTGTCTAAGTGGCCATATTACTTCATTTGGTCACATAATGAGCAGCTAACTTCCAAGCTGCTGTGTCATTTAGACGAGCGGACCTGCCATTAGATAGAGTGAAGATCTGTTACAGTTATTTTATACGTCTTGACCTGCCTCTAAATAGAGTGAAGGTATGTGACGGTATACGTGCTGACCTGCCTCTAAATAGAGTGAAGGTATGTGACGGTTATTTTATACGTGCTGACCTGCCGTTAAGTTGAGTGAAAGCCTGTGAAAGTTATTTTTAGAGTCGATGTGTGACACATGTTTTGTGTGTCTTACTTATTAACCATTTGAATAAACATATAAACAGTTTATCAATGAAAGTATTAACAGTTTATCATTGAATTAACGTATTAAAGTTTATCTCATTCGAGGGCCAAAACTTGACTTCAAATACTCTGACATGGAAGTACAAAGGAAATATAGAAAACATATGATGAAAATGATATTCCCGTTTATTTACAATAACTTATATTTTGTATTATTTACTTCCTTCTGGTTATATTCTGGGCTAAACTTGGCCCTGGCGTGTGTGGGTGTGGGGGATCTCTTACTCTAGACTCTGGACGACTGAACCCACTATAAGTTGGGGATCTCTTACTCTAGACTCTGGACGACTGAACCCACTATAAGTTGGGGATCTCTTACTCTAGACTCTAGACGACTGAACCCACTATAAGTTGGGGATCTCTTACTCTAGACTCTAGACGACTGAACCCACTATAAGTTGGGGATCTCTTACTCTAGACGACTGAACCCACTATAAGTTGGGGATCTCTTACTCTAGACGACTGAACCCACTATAAGTTGGGGATCTCTTACTCTAGACGACTGAACCCACTATAAGTTGGGGATCTCTTACTCTAGACGACTGAACCCACTATAAGTTGGGGATCTCTTACTCTAGACGACTGAACCCACTATAAGTTGGGGATCTCTTACTCTAGACGACTGAACCCACTATAAGTTGGGGATCTCTTACTCTAGACTCTAGACGACTGAACCCACTATAAGTTGGGGATCTCTTACTCTAGACTCTAGACGACTGAACCCACTATAAGTTGGACTGTCGTATAACAAACTATTATTCTAATTTACATTTTTCCCTGAATGTTGCAGACATTAGGAAATATCCGTTAGTGCTTTAAAAGATGTATTTGTCTTGTCAAATTTCCCGATTAGCTTTTATATAAGCGCCTGAAAATTGTATGTTGTTACTGAATTCTTAGCTTTGTAAATTAACATTGGATCTCGGTTGTTGATTTTGTAAGTTGACTGTTGAAAGTTGACTGTTGAAATTTGACTGTTGCAAGTTGACTGTTGAAAGTTGACTGTTGAAAGTTGACTGTTGTAGGAAGTGTTTTAAGTTGCGAGGAGCTTCTGAAGTTAGTTTATAGATTTATAGAAATAAATAGGGAAACAAAATTTGTTTAGAAAGGACAAGAAGGCACGAAAAGAAATTTTACTGTGTTTATACTGAACGCTTTCTTTAGCAGAAGAATTACAACTTTTTAGAAAACTGCTCCAAGGTTTATGTTTTTAATTAACTTTGGTAAGTTTGTTAATTTTATTTCAATAATAGGTGATACTTTTATCATTAATCTACTCATATCGAAGATTTGTCAAATTTATTTAGTTTAGGTTTAAATGAAGGCACGGTGGTCGAGCGGCTGGCGTACCAAGAGTAATGGGTTCGAATCTCTGTAAAGGCAGAGACTTGTTACCGGGGCTCCGAATAGGTACCCAACATTAGGTATGGAAACAAAGGTGGCTGGGCATTGTGCCACACAATCAGTGGCGTAGCTAGGCGAGGGGGTCCAAATTTGAAAGTCCCCCCGGGCCCCCACTTGATTGGGGCCCACAAAGGAGTGTCCGAAATTTTTTCATTAAATAATACACCACCGCTATGTATGCAGGGCCCCCTAAAGAGGCCAAGCCCCCCGGGCCCCCAAATCCCTCCAATCCCTAGCTACGCCACTGCACACAATCCCCACATAGCCGTGGCCTGTGAACGCATCGTCACTTGCCAACAGGCCGTCATGGTCTGTGCGTTCTTATCAGCACATAGAACGCAATAACCTTCTGCAATTGAAGGAGCTTCTGTAATTTTAAAATAATAATGATAATAATAATTTCTGAACAAAATTTAAGGGATATGTTTAAAATGTATATCTTAATCAAGAAAAGAGCCATTCACTCTACAACTTTTCAAAGTCTCAATTCCTTAGGACTTCTTTATTTTGAATAGCAGGAGGTTAATAAGACACTCAATACACTGACACACATGCAAGCACAGTCACAAAGGCACAGCAATCCCCGTTTCCTTTCTGTGCCTAACAGCACACATGACTGTCATTGTCTTATCATTCTATTGTCAGATTAGACTCGCCTGGACTCCCCGGCTCCGGTCAGACACATGTGTACGGAGAATTTCTGCTAAACTGAGGAGAGTTCCCGCTTCTTTCTTGTCTTGTGAAACCGAATTTCTCCAGGCAGCCAGGTGTTAGCCTCAAAAGGCGCTGGATTATTTTGGCTTGTTGTCTGTTTACATATTATGTGAAAGTAGATTAACAATGTCTGTTGTTGTTCAAAGTCTATTATTAATTATATGCTTACAACAAGCAAGTGGACAATGTCCACTAATAGCCTCTTGTCAACGCGGGCCATGCACCCGGGGAGAGCGCTTCAACCCTGAGACCGGCGACTGTCAGCGGTGTGAGAACAACACCTACGTCACGACGGACAACCACAGCTGCACAGAGTGCACACCATGTACAGGCGCGGACAGTGCGAGCAAGGAGGCAGCATTTGTTGTGTTGGCGTGTTCAGCAATCTACGATACAATCATTGATTGTGCGCGAGGATTCTACAAAGTTTTAAAGGACAATAGTTGCCAGATAATTTCTTGCAGAGCGTGCACGCAATGTGCAATCTGGCAAACGGAGGTGAGTTCTTGCGGTGCTTTCAACGACACGGTGTGCGCACATCAACGTGACAGGATGATGTCAACAAATGAAGGCAAACCAAGGCTGAACGCTATCATTGTGGGATCAGTCACAACCGTTCTCATTCTAGGTGGAGTCTTGGTTTGCATTGTGCTGCACCGTAGGGAGAAACGTAGGAACATATCACAAGAAAAGAGTTGCACTGGTCAAAAATATGTGCAACTTAACGATGGTGATCAAAACCTGAACAAGAGTGGTCTAGAGCCAGGCAGAGTCAAATGGATCCACGCATAAACAACTTCTACAACACGGAGATATTCATTTTGACTAAGATTTTACTCACAAACTTCTACAACGTGAAGATGGTCATTTTGACTAAGATTTTACACACAAACGTCTACAACTTTTTTATGATTTGTGCATAAATTGTGTGCCTGGAGATGATTATATATACTCATTGATAAGAGCTTCCATTTTATTTCAATGGTTCCCATGATGTTTCTTGTTAAAGTTCAAGTCTAATATATTTCATTTATTTATAGCATATTGTTGAAATGTATAAACTGTAGGGGTAATTGCAACAAATTTTAATGTACCTCCAATTATGATCTGGTGTGGGGGGTGTATATTATGTGTCATTCCAAACCATATGCCTCATTTCAATGTGTTCTTTGATTGTAGTTTTGAACATTACCCTAACAAAAACTGTAACCCTAATCCTAACACTAACCCTAAACCTAATCCTAACTCTATCCCTATATTTAATCCTAACTCTAACCCTAATCCTAACTCTAACTCTAATCCTAACTCTAACCCTAACTATATTCCTGACTCTTAAGTATTTTTTTTTATTTGTTTCGTTCCAAGGATCCACCATTAATTGTTAAATTAAGTTTCTGTTTACATCAAATGTTCACCGATTCTGAAATAAAATATAAACTCCATGATGAAGATTGGTGTTAAATGTTGATTATAATAAATTTGATGTTTATACGTATTATCTATCTATCTTATCTTTATGTCACTTTAAACCTTGTTATTAATCTAGTCAGGTATTTACTAAAGAGATTCGTATTGACATCAATTTTGTTTTGAACTAACAAGGCTACTACAATAATATAGGAAAAGGAGTCAAGAGGAAATACAACACAAAGATAACCTAATACAACCCTCAGATAGACAAAGGGATAAAAACACGTTTCTTATTTCAAGAACAACACATACAAATTCACAAATTCTTTTTCGGTCCCGCCCGAAATTCGGATGTGGAATGGTTTGCCAGATCAACCCAGGAAAACCAACACTTTATCAACATTTAAAACTCTAATTAAAATGCAAGACTAGACATAAACCATTGATAAGCGTAAGATGCAATAATCTTCTGTATAGCAGGAACGTCTGTAACAGATCAGATAAGATAAGATAAGATAAGATAAGATAAGATAAGATAAGATAAGATAAGATAATATTCGTATAAACATCAAATTTATTATGAACTAGCAAGCCAAATAAAATAATATAGGAAAAGCCATCAAGAGTAAATCGATACACATCTGAGTATGTGGGTTACAAATGGGTATGATATGGCCAACAAAACGAAAGCCATCTCTGAAATCCAACCCGTTTAAATCGGGTCGGTGTCCATACATCGCACAAAATGACCAGTGTGAAACAGCTGCTTGTATGCCTGGTCTCAACGCTCCTTTACTAAGTAATTAACTGAACAAACAGCGAAGCCACAAATCTGTCTACAAGAGGTATACGGACTGATGGGAAAAGACTAATTTAAAATTTTCGAAATAGGATTTCCTCAAAGAATGAGTTGAAACTCTCTAAACTAAATAAAAATATTAGAATGCTTTTAACCTAGGAATTATTTTCATGACGTCATATTCTAAAACACATTTTAAAAAGTAAATAATAGCTTTTAAACATCAACTTCCGACAAGTAACCAACACATGCATTGTGACAGGGGCCATGTATAAACAAGTTACAAGTAACATCCATGTGTGAGCAAGTTACAAGAAACATCAATATAACCAAGACAGAGGTTACTTGAATAATAAGCAAGTTAAGGGCGACAGCAAGAGAACTGAAAAAACTAACAGAACTAAGATAGAACTGACATCGCAGAGGCTCGCATAGAAATCTCAAAATGCAAATAATTAACCGAATCTTCACAAAGAATCGAGAGGCAAGTTATTATGGTCAAAGTTGTTATGTCCGTTATAACGGCGAGGGTTGGGCTTGGGTAAGAGTAACTTATCTTATCTATTGTATTAAATAATACAGGCGCTCCTTCTGTACAGAAGATTATTATTTATTGCCTCCTACGCGTATCCATTGTTTATGTCTAGTCTCGTATTTTTATTTGATAGAGTGTTGGTTTTCCTGGTTTCATCAGGCAACTCATTCCACGTCCGAATTCCAGGCGGAAAGAACGAGAATTTGTATGTGTTTGTTCTTGCATAAGGAATAAGCAGGGCCGGTATTAGGGGGCCATCCATAAATGACGTCACGGGATTTTGGCAAATTTTTCACTCCACCTCCCACTTCCTTCGTCACGCGTCGTCAGAAAAACTTAGATCCCCCTTTCCAATATGACGTCACAAATCTTTGCCCCCCCCCCTCCATAAAAGCTGTATTTTCTATTTGAAAAAAAAATGTTTCAAATCACTTTTTTGTCATTTAAGTATGTATTTCGTGTAAATATCGTAACACGCCTGAAGCCATGTAAAACGTCATAAAATAAATTGTAAGAAATCAAATATTTAAGTGGCAATTTTATTTAAAGTTGCGTGTTTTGAAGTGACGTCACATTTCTCAAACACCCCCTCACCCTCGTCATACATCGTCACAAATGTGTGGACCCCCCTAGGTGAGTGACGTCATTTATAGACGACCCATTTGGCCACTGCAACCTATGCGGCCGCAGTGGGCTCCGCACTTTCATAGGCCCCGCCTATCTTAATTTTCACTTATTATCCTTATTAATTCCGTATCCCTAACCAAACTGGGACCATCGCAATCCGTTTCGTAAACTAAGGCGCATAGGGCCCCACATTTGCTAAGACCGGCCCTGGGCATAAGAAAAGGGGTTTTGTTTTTATCTGTGGTTAGGCAGATATGTCGTATAATTTAAAATGATATCTCGGCGTACTTGGTCAGTTTTGGATAAATCTTCTGCATTCTGCAAACTGCATAATTTTTTTTTGTGTAAAGTGTTCCTTAAATTATGCTAATGCAAAATAAATATGTTTTAAGTCGCACCCCTCAATTCTTTAGTCAGACAATTATATTACACTTCGTTTTGTGAACATTGGAGGAATAATAATATGTAATAAGAATATGCTACTTTACTTTGGTGACAACTGTACTAAATTATGCATCTTAATCTTATGTATGAGACCATCCACCAAAGAAAACATAGCAGAACTAGTTCATTATTGTAGAATATTCACAACTGACACAGTTTGACACTGTACATTTATATTATTAAAACCTTGAAACACTAGAGCAGGGGTCGGGAAACCATGGCTCGCGAACCAGATGTGGCTCTATTGATGCATCTGGCTCTCAGACAAATGTTCGGTAATATTTATTTTTTTATTTAAAAAAGACGTTTTACTCAAACTGCTTTAATCTACATATTACATTTGTAATTGCATATAAAAAAAACAGCATAGGGGCCGCCCATAAAGTACGTCACGCTCAAGATGGGGGAGGGGGTGTAAGAAAGTGTGACAGGGGGAGGGGGGTCCGGCCATGTGTGACATCATGGTGTTTTATATTAAATTGCAATTATTTTGTTAATTAAAAACAACATTTTTGTTCGAAAGTGTGACGTACTTTGGGGTCCGAAATTTGTGACAGTTTTTGACAAGGGGGGAGGCGCGGGAGTTAAAAATGATCAAATATGGACGTACTTTATGGGCGGCCCCATAAGAATGTTATTAAAACGAATTCTGAGACATAATTTTTGTACTCTTAGTGTTGAAATTACACAAAATGCACAGATTTACTTGAATTTTTAGTTATAAACTTAATGTATGGCTCTCACAGAATTACTTTTCAAAATATGTGGTGTTTATGGCTCTCTCAGACAAAAAGTTTCCCGACCCCTGCACTAGAGGATAGAAGAACAAAGAGCCAAGTATTAATAATAAATAAGTCAAATAATTATAACTTGGAAATACAACACATAGAAACACAAAGATAATCTAATACAACCCTCAGATAGACATAAGGATAAAAACACTTTTCTTATTCCGTATGCCAGAACAAATACATACAAATTCTCATTCTTCCAGTCTGGAATTCGGGATTGAAATCGGATTGCCTTATCAAACCAGGAAAACACAGTATCAACTTTTAAAACTCTAAAAAAAACATATCAATGCTAGACATAAACCATAAGCGTAGGACGCAAAAATAATCTACTGTATTGAAGGGACGTCTGTAATAGATAGGATAAGATAAGATAAGAAAGATAAGATAAGATAAGATAAGATAAGATAAGAAATATTACTTTTTGTTTAGTGAAGTTTGGGGTTTGACTTAGAAACTTTTCTACAACCATTATGATTATTTGTAACCAATTATGTTACAGTCAAAACCTAACTCAGAGCCGCCTTTACACCAGTTTGGGCCCCCGGGCAAAGAAATAGTGTTGGGCCCCTCCCCCGCAGGAATAAAAAATAAATATACATAATGTATATAAATAAACATATTCCCATGGGTCCCCTATGCTCGTGGGCCCCCGGGCAAATGCCCAACGGGCCTATGCGTTAAGACGGCCCTGACCTAACTCATCAAAAAATAGTTTTCTGTGATTTAAACTCTAATAGATTAGTTTTTCCATGTTGACATAATCGACATACTCGAAAACATTGTTCCAAATTAGAACTCAAGCTTACGTTGAAAAGGATTTAATTATAGTTAACTGGTACAGCCTTTGCCCACCCTTCACCCCTTGTGAACTTATTCCAGGTCATTTCAAGCTAAAAATAGATCCCACGTGATAGGTTACTGGTGGTGTCATTTTTGAAAACTTTCACCGACAAACTTTTGGTGGTAGAGCACCGAGATGACGTCAGCTAATAAAAGACTTCGAAAGAAGAGCCCGAAGCTCACAAACCTGTAGATAATATTGACGCCTACCGTCATGGTTTAGGGCCCAAATTTTTTGATGACATACTATGACAGTGTCTGATGACACATATGACAAAGTCTGGTGACACAGATGACAACGTCTGATGACACTGATGACAACGTCTGATGACACAGACGACAACGTCTGGTGACACAGATGACAATGTCTGATGACACAAATGACAACCTCTAATGGCACAGATTACAACGCCTGATGACAAAGATGACAACGTCTGATGACACAGATGACAACGTCTGGTGACACAGATGACAATGTCTGATGACACAAATGACAACCTCTAATGGCACAGATTACAACCCCTGATGACAAAGATGACAACGTCTGATGACACAGATGACAACGTCTGGTGACACAGATTACAACCCCTGATGACAAAGATGACAACGTCTGATGACACAGATTACAACGTCTGGTGACAAAGATGACAATTTCTATTGACACAGATGACAATATATGTGACATTGATGACAATGCCTGGTGACACATATGACAATGTCTAATGACACAGATGTCAATGGCTAATGACAGATCAAATAACTGGGTGTTGCAGATTCTCCCCCTGGTCATGATCTGCGGTTGTGCTGTCACAGGCGGCTTGTCCTACATCTTATACATGGCCAACACCAAGCGAGATGTCAGGTAAGAGGAATTCTCACGTTTTTTGTTGTTGTTATTTGGGGGGGGTGGGGGGTAGGGACTTGGAACCCTTTCTTTTCAGTTTGTCACAGCAGTAGCGGCCCTTGTCTGCATCGAAAGACAAAGATATTGAAAGCATGATCGTCTAACAAGTAAGGAGCCGTCCATGACATCACGTGATTCTGGACGATTTTTAACCCCCTCTCCCACCTCGCCACACTTCGTCACAAAAACTTAGACCCCCCCCCTCCAATATGACATCAAAAAGCTTTGACCCCCCTAAAGTTGCAAATTTGCAAATGATTTTTTGTCATTTAAATATGTATTTAGTGTAAGTCTGTACTCTAATATTGTAACACGTGTGAAGCCATTGAAAAAATCATTGAATAAATTGCAATCAATCAAATATTTAAGTGGAACTTTTTTTAAAAAGTTGCGCGTTTTTGATGTGATGTCACATTTCTTAAACACCCTTCTCCCTCGTCACACATCGTCCCAATTGCGTGACCCCCTCTCCCCCAAGGGGCGTGACGTCATTTATGGACGGCCCCTAATATGTAATATCCAGTAGGTTTCTCTAAGAGATAATAAATTACATTTATTTTTATGTGTTTTTGTTAAATAAATATATCGTTTCTAAATGTATTTTAACATATTTTTATTGATCGCATTTAGACCAAGTGTGACATAAGTGGATCAGTTAATTAGATTTAATCCCTCATATAGAAATCATAACAATTGAATGTCAGAATAAATCTTTTTAAAGTAGTTAAAATTCAATCAAAAAAATAAAACTTAAAAATTTCGTTATTTTATTTACATCTACATGTATATTGATCATTCATATCATTAAATAATTATTTCTGGAGACACTTAACAAAAACCAGATGCGTCAGCCGAACTTTTAGATTTTCACGGCGAGAAAAAATGTTTTAGTATAGTTTCCCTGGAAATCAAAGACGTGTTTTCAATTTTAAAATGTTCCCGATATTTAAATAAATCCTTAAAAAATGGGTGTTTAACAGGTTTGTAGACAAGCAGAAGCCATGGCCGCTAGTCGTCAAGGGAGAGGGTGTTGTCCCAGACGACTAAGTAACTAAACAATCAAAAAGTTGGAACTCTTAACGTTTCGTAACAAGACAAAAACAACACATGAAGCGAAATAAAATAAAGAACAAAATTTTGAACGATTTTGTTTTTTTAACTGAAAGCAAAATGCACTCGATAAGAAAGGTAAGCCAATCAATTTATTCTTTAAATTCTTTTCATGTGCTGCTCCTAGTGGAGCACTTCCACTTCCTCGTGTATTAATCCTAGTGGAGCACGATTTTCTTGTCTACCAGCACCCCCCTTTTTTTTCAAACAAAAAATAAAATTTTAATAATCAGCTAGTGTTTTTGGTATAGCTTCAAGCAAGATCTTGAATCTCTGCAAGTACTGCAACAACTTAACTTTCCATCTGTAACAAAATGACGTAGGTGTTTGTCAACAGTAAGTTAAAAGGTATGGTGCTGAGCACGGCATCACCATTTAATGGAACTAATTTGACGTTGTATTTTCTATTTATATTGGTGTTTAAAACTCACAATGTCGTTTGTCCGTCGAGTCGACGAGGACCACTCTAGTCATCCGAGGGTTGCTGGGACTGGCTCTGTCTGTGCGTGCGCAGATGGCTGACGAGGTCGATCCTGGCAGGTTCGGTAACAGAAGGGACATGGGACGAGTGGGACGTCTCCAGGATGGTTGACAGCATGGGCCTTTTGGGCTTGAGACTTCTTTTCTGCGGCGGTGATCCTTTTTGGCTCGCATGTCTTGGCACCTTTGTGGATGGAAGAGCGCCAGGTGGATCGGTCCATTGCAGCTCGTTCCCACGTGTCTGGGTTGATGGCAAACGCTTTCAGTAAGGCTTTCAGCGTGTCTTTGAAGCGTTTCTTTTGCCCACCGTGGGACCGCTGGCCATGCTGGAGCTCGCCATAGAAGAGTCTCTTTGGCAGTCTCTCGTTTGGCATTCGGACTACGCGCCCTGCCCAGCGAAAACGAGACTGCATCAGGAGGGTGAAGATGCTGGGGAGACCTGCTTTGGTCAGTACCACTGTGTCTGGAATTTTGTCCTGCCACTTTATGCCGAGGATCTTCCTGAGACTTGTTGTGTGAAAGTGGTTTAGCTTTCTAGCATGGCGTTGATACACAGTCCATGTTTCGCATGCATATAGCAGTGTGGGAAGCACCACTGCCCTGTAAACTTTCAACTTGTTCTGGATGGTAATGCTTCTTCTGTTCCAGACATTTGGGTACAACCTGCCAAAATTGGATCAGGCTCTGGCAATTCTGACGTTCACTTTTTCAACGGTGGTGACATTCTGAGACAGCGTGCTGCCTAAGTATGTGAAACGGTGGACTGTGTTGAGTCTCTGGCCGTTGACAGTGATGTTGGGCTCAAAGTAAGGCTTTCCAGGCGCGGGCTGATGGAGGACATTAGTCTTCTTTGTGCTGATCGTCAGACCAAAGTGTGTGCAGGCGCTGGAGAACAGGTTAACGCTGCGTTGCATGTCGGCTTCTTAGACAGCGTTGAGGGCACAGTCATCAGCAAACAGCAGGTCTCTGATGATGACTGTCATAACCTTGGTTTTTGCCTGGAGAATCCGAAGGTTGAACAGTTTGCCAACTGTGAGGTAACAACATCCTCGTCTCTGAAGGCCTCTGTCAGCAGGGCGGAAAACATGAGGCTAAACAGGACGCAGCCCTGCTTGACCCCGTTTGTGACTGGGAAAGGATCAGAAGACTCTCCGCTGTCCTGCATTCTGGCCTGCATGCCCTCGTGGAATTGTTGCACCAAGACGATGAATTTCCTTGGGCAACCGTTCTTGGCCATGATCTTCCGCAGACCCTCTCTGCTAACGGTATCAAAAGCCTTGGTCAGGTCGACATAGGTGGAGAACAGGTCGTAATTCTGCTCCTGACATTTCTCTTGCAGCTGCCTGGCAGCAAACACAATGTCGATGGTTCTTCCCCCATTTCGGAAACCACACTGACTTTCAGGCAGGAGTCCTTGGTCAAGAGATGCTATCAACAACATACGCAGAACTGTGCAGCAGAAGCTCCGTCAGATGCAGGACGATTGGCTCAGCAACAAAGCCGACGAGATCCAAGGCTATGCAGACAAGCGTGACTATAAAAACTTCTACGACGCCTTGAAAGAATTGTATTGCCCCACGTCCTCAGGATCAAACCCCTCCTCAGCGCAGACGGTAACACTCTCATCACAGACAAAGAGAAGATCTTGGAGAGGTGGGCCGTACATTTCGACAGCGTCCTAAATCGCCCTTCGACAATCAACGACGAAGCCATCAATCGTCTCCCCCAAGTGCCCACCAACAAACCACAGGATGAACCCACAACCTTACTCGAGACCCAGAAAGCAATTTGTCTTATCTCCAGTGGCAAAGCACCTGGTTCAGATGCCATACCAGCTGAGGTCTACAAGGAGGGGGGAACGGCCCTGACTGAAAGGCTCCACCAGTTGTTTCTCTTGATGTGGGAGCTAGATACGATTCCGCTGAAATTCAAAGATGCCTCCATCATACATGTATATACGCGAAAGGGAAGTAGACAGGCTTGTGACAGCCACAGAGGCATATCCCTGCTTTCTATCGCAGGAAAGATCCTTGCCAGAATCCTGCTTAACCACCTCACAGCCCAAAACTCACAATAATATAGCGTAAAAGAACAAATGCATGGGTTTGAAATACATGGTGCTGCCCTGTGGTTTATTAGTGAGTGACAATAGTACAATATCACTATTGTCTTATGTCTTATCTATACAGACGCTCCTTCTATACAAAATATAAATGCGTCCACTGACCATGCCGGTCTGTTGGCAAGTGATGCAGCCTTCACATGCCACGGCTATAAGGGTTCCACGCATTTCCCAGCCGATTTATTTCCCTAACTAGTGTTAGGTACCCATTCGGAGCTGGGTGGACTCAGGGACGCCCTAGGCCCCGGGAACAAATCCTTGCCTTCACATGGATTCGAACCCATCGGTACGCCAACCGAGCGCGCATGCCACTCGACCACCGTACAATAATATTATTTTCTATAACAGACTCTCCTTCTATACAGAAGATTATTGTGTCCTACGCAAATGTCTGTATAGTTATCAATATACATAATTTGCAATGTATGGCCCGTCCCGTCTGTCCTGTCCATGACGCTACTAATTTTAGAAAGCAGCGCACCAAATTACTGCACCAAAAAATAACTCTTTTTGAACGTCCGCATAAAATTGTTCAATAGGTAAATAAATGAATAAAGTAAAAAATAAATAAAATAAATTAAATTTCTGTATTACGTTATCTTTTAATCTGATGTGTATTTGTTTTGAAAACTTCCGTCATTTTTGACGGGTGATACACTAGTTTATTATATATAGTTGAAAACTTATTTACTTAATTGAAATAATGCGAAATTGTGTCCTTAATATCTTAATACTCTTAAAACAAAAATGACTCACATATTTTTAATTACGTCATTCTTCACACGCCGACTCAGAGTGGTTTCCCCTGTTCTGGATCTCGCCCTTAATGAGAAAAAGGCTTTGAACTTCCAACCTGTATTCTACCAAAAATCTAAAAATGACAAATAATGTATTTAATTTAAGCAAGTATGGGAAATACCCAGAGGTTTGTTTGTTAAGAAAGTCCCTAAATTCTAAAGAAAATCTAAGAACTTAATCTTATGATGACTTTTAAAACGGCAACGGACAACTTTTTTCTTCCGTTAAATGACTGTTTATTGATTTCATGATATATAATATGCAGTACGTTAAAATAGATCAACTTTAAAAAATGTGTGAAGCTGAAATGTATGGGTTGAGGCGATATGTATGGAGTGGAGTTGATATGTATGGACTGGAGCTGATATGTATGGGGTTGAGTTGATATGTACGGGGTGGAGCTGATATGTATGGGGTGGAGCAGATATGTATGTGTGGAGCTAATATTATGGGGTGGAGCTGATATGTACGGAATGTAGCTGATATGTATGGAGTGGGGTTGATATGTATGGGTGGAGCTCATTTGTATGGAGGTGAGTTAATATGCATGAAGTGGAGCTGATATATACGGAATGTAGCTGATATGTATGGAGTGGGGCTGATATGTATGGGGTGGAGCTAATAAGTATGGTTTGGAGCTGATATGAATGGGTAGTGATAAACGTGTGTCAGCGTGAAGAAGGTTGTGAGTCACCACTCTTGAGATTGAGAAACAGGCACAGATAACACCAGTTCTCTCATTTGCAGTTATCTCCCCTGACTGTTGTATTGGGAGGTCCAATGACCAACGCTCTGGCAATCTGTTGGAAGAAATTCTCTCCCTTAGGGTAAGTCTGCAAATAACAAATATTCATCCCCTTCACTCTCCAACAATTATGATCGTATCCCTTGATGGCAAGTCCGCACAATGAATCTCCCTACAGGACCATGGAATGGTAATAAACATTTCAGTCACACTTCTGCATAAATCACCCTCTAAGTCTAAGGAGGATTAAAGTACAATAACTAAATTTGCATATGTTCAGACATTTAAAACTATGTGTAATAACATGTCTTATTCATTTATTTAATTTGAAATATATAGATTAAATATTTCATAAATGCAGTAATCATTATCATAAATAACTCGTGATTTTTTTAGAAATGGAGAGAATGATGCGAAATGTGAAATGGCAGCACCAGAACAAAAAGTTAAGGAAAAGGGTGAAACGGGTTTATCCGGTGAGTGACAAGAGGCTTCCAGTCTCGTTATAATGAAATGGTATCGAGATTAACAACAGAATCACAGACCCAGATGGAGGGGTTGGAAAGTTTCTAATTATAGCACCCAAAAAAAGTTGGGGGGGGGTAAAACATGTGTTGGTTATTAGCTTAGCTCAATTTTTGCAATCATTCAACTTTCAGGTCTAGAGCTAGGCCTACCAATGCCAGTATCTGGTACCAATCATTCATGCAATCCTGACGCTCAACTCCCGAAGTCAGCAGGCATGGAGTGAGGCACCACGAGATTGAAGAGCAAATAACTATCTGTTTAGGGTAATTCATAGGAGATCGTTAAAATATATTTTTTTTCAAAAACCAAACTTGATTGATTGTGTTTGCGTCATGAATAGTTAAATAAAAGCTGAAATATGAATATGAAATTAAACTGAGTTTTGCGTTATTTTTTATATAATATTTACGCGATTGATATATTAATAATATCAATTATTCACATTTTACAATATTCAATTTTCTTGGAATATTTTATGTTTATTTTTTAATTGATTTAACTTTATTTTCCCATTCAATTTATTTTGTTTTGGAATTAGAGTTATTTGTTCCATTTACAAAATATCATGTGCACTCATTTAATTTATTTTTTTTTAATTATTAATTTAAGACTACTTGTTTAAGGGCCACTTTGGTTGGAAGCCTATTAAATTTTTTAAACTTAGTGTTGAACACAAAGAGGGTTAAGTTTGCAGAGTCACTTTGGTCTTTTTCGTGGTCTAATCCTTAATATTATTTAATTTTTTTAAAGAATATTATTATGTTTTTTTAAAATTGATATAAATTGAATAACAAGTCTATTGTTAAATAACAAGCTTTACAAGGTAACAATAAAAAGGCTTAAATATATTTTAAAATTACATGTATTTTATCTATGCAACTTTATTATACAAATACAATATAAAAAGTTTAATAAATTCCATTAAAATTAACTATTTTCTTTAAATCTCTAACCCATCATATGACTATGAATACTATGATTAGTGTAATTAGCCATGATGAATATTGAGGAGTCTATGAGTACTATTACTATGACAATCATTGTCATTGATCATCAATCATTGATTATGGGCATTATGGCAAATGTGGCTAAGCGACTTAGTGTAGTCTATTGACAATGATTTTTATGATCTGATAGTATGATACAAATCGATGCTGGAGACTGGAAAAGTTATTTAACAAAATTATTTTTAAACCACTGCAAAAATATTATGAAAATGCAATAAAGCAGAATTTATTTATCTTTAAATTTATCAACAATTGTTTTGTTGTTTTTCCTCCCTTTTTTCTTTTTAAGTTTAGTTCTTTACTTTTTATTTACTAAAGGCAAATGTTTTGATAATATTCATTCTTCATTGCTACTAGAAGCACAGAGTTTTGATGTTGCGTAAACAACACAAAAATTCCTTGGATATGTTATTTGTGATTTTCTTCTTTTTTGAAATTGACAAAATTTTGAAAACTAAACTATAAATTATAAGTAATGTTAGCTAAAGTCACTGCAAAACACGTAGAATACCACAAATATATTTTCCGGTGACTGATTTATTTCAAACACAAGCCAAAATTAAAAATTTCAGTGATTGAAATTGTTACCAAATATCGTCACGACATCGTCTAGAGAAGAAATTTAAATAGTAATAGGTGAAAATAAATTAAATAATGGTAGATGTATTGAAGCACCTTGGAATAAAAATACTAACAGTATCATTATAGTATAGCAGCATAGCAAAGGCAAATCATTTTCAAATTTAACTATTGACTATTTTTGGTTTCTGTCAACATAAGTTTAAGTATAAGTAATAAGTTTATTTGGTATTGGTAAATGTAGTAAATGAAATTATAAATTATTGGCAAAGGCTTATAATTTTGAATTATAAATTATTTTAGCTGACTAAATTTTTATTATTTTTAGATAGATTAAAGATAAAATTTGAGAATAGCACACACTATTATTATCATTAATATTGTTATCAGAATTAATTATGTAGTGCAGATTAAAGCAATATAATTTAATATATGATTGGATAAGTGTAGGATGCAATATTCTTCTGTGTAGAAGGAGTGTCTGTAATATATAAGATAAGACTGTTAACCTTGGCAATTATGTTACATGAAAAGTTTATAGTACCTGATGTCCTGATATTAATCATCAAATTAAAATATTTTTAAAAGGACATTTTTCAAAATATTTTGATTGTAATATGGCAGTCATTAAACATTTTAGAATGAAAGGTGACTCAATTCATTTCAAATTGGATGCTTATTAAATTGGGTTACCTTTTAATGATGATGTGAATGCCGACAAGCATACTTAAAGCCAGCTTAACCTACCTCAATGAGAAAGTATATAGTATAAATCAATATACTAATATTTTTTTCCTCTAAAACTTTAAAAAAGAAAAATGACTTATATTTGATGAGGATTTGCATGTAAAAAATAATAACACACAACATTACAATGCAAGTCATGAAATAGCAAAACAATGTGTCATGATCTCTATTCAAGATGCATCTAAACTGAAACAGATTTTGAAAATTTACTCTCGTTTTGTCATGACAGTGAGCCAACTACTTTAAGACTTAACTGTACTTTATACAAATTTAAGTTCAGCTTCCCGACACCAGAGTGATTATCAAGAACACCGGTTTTTAGAAACCAGAGAAAAAAGTGATCAATGACATGGATGTAAAGGATCATCAGACTCTCTAGAAATAACTCGTACATAACTCTATAGCTCAAATTTTGCTTCATTTCTGAGTATAGCATGGAAAACTTCATCTTGTATGATGAGCTTGCCAAAGGAGACCATTCTGTCATATATAAAGGGGAGACGAAAAATGACAATAAGTTTTGTGGCTATCCATTGTATTGATAAATGTAAACGACCAGAGGTCACTAATACAGTGAGTGAATATCAAATAAATTTATAAAATTACCGTATATAATCGTTCTCTAGTCCGTTCGTTCATAAGCCGACCCCCCCCACTTTTGGAAGAGAAAAGTATTAAAAGTGTATAACCCGCACGCAAGCCGAACCCCCAAAAATAATAGGACAGCTTAAACAAAATGGTACACATTTTTTTAAAACTACAAGCTAAATCGGTCATTATGATTGTTTACTTTGTACTTCCTATCTTTGTCTTTGTGCTCTTTGTTAGGCAAGAGTTACCGGTATATTTTTTTAAAAACTCTTTGGTAAACAGTGACGAAAGCGCGTACATTAAAATTCATTGTTGAAAAAAAAATGTGTAAAATAATTTATTAAAACGTTCACAAAAATAAATAAAATGATTAAATAAGGTAAGTGCAGATTTTTAATAATATATTATAGCTTCTGTTAGAGCAGTCGAATCTTGTTGAATGTAGAAAAGGACATTGATAATCTACAATAACAACACCGATATTCAATATCCATGCAGAAATCACCTATGACCCGCTCATAAGCCGACCCCCCAACTTTTTCCCCTAGATTTTGTCAAAAAAAGGTCGGCTTCCGAACGAGTATATACGGTAGTTTGTTTACAATTATTTATATCTTACTTTTAACTTCTGAGAATTCAAAATTTCTTTTTTTAATTATTAGTCTAGAATTTTTACTTTCAAGGAAATCTAATTCATCCTAACAAATATGTGCGCATTGTCAATAATCATATAAATTACTTTTAAAAAGTTTCTTTGCCTCTTTTTTGCTACCAGCAAAATATTGTTATAGATGCTCTCAATAAAAATTCTACTCTTAGGTACGCATGACCCATGACATAGAACATGAAAATGTTGTTCGATTTCATGAATGGTATGAAACAAGCAACCATTTGTGGTTAGTTGTTGAGCTCTGCACGGGTGGAAGCCTGGAAACTTTAATATCTCAAGATGGAAGTCTACCTGAATCAACTGTACGTTCTTTTGGGGTACAGCTGGTGACAGGTCTACACTATATCCATTCTTTGAAGATTCTTTTCCATGACATTCGCCCAAGTAAAGTAAGTAATGCTTTTTGGGATTTCAATTATTTATATCCTCAAAATTTATATGAAAATGAAGTGGTTTGGGCTGTGACAAGGCTTTAAATGAGTGCCATCCGCAATCCTTCATTTATGGAACTATTGTAATCAACAGTTATATGTATTTTTACTAGGGCTGGTACTGATTTAAAAAAATTAGTTCGATTAATCTGGAAAAAATTTAATCGATAAAACAATTAATTTTGATTCATTATATTTTTATAGTGCATATATAGATCCCGTTAAGTTGCAATTCATTATTTCGTGAAATCGGTTAAGTTGCGGTAATTCCATGGCTCCAAAATGTTGTGATGTAACACAGCAAATTCGTCCTGCTTTACAAGAAATAAGGAAGAAAACCTTTTTGTTTACGTATGCAAATCTATATAAATAATAATAATATGAAGGAAAAGTATGTAACAAAAATATATATCTATATATATAAAAATCAAAGTATGTATGTATGTATGTCCTTTATAGCTGACTAAACCATTCATCCGATCGCCATGAAACTTTTGGAGAATTTTGAGTACGCTCCTGGGATGGTAATAGGCAACTTTTTTTGTGCAAAATTTAACACTCATGGGGCGCCGGGGGCCCATAATAGGATTTTTTTCTTATATGAGCTATATAAAAATTAGTTTAAGCGTTAGCTCTTAGGTAAATCAATGGATCTTAACCAAACTTTGTATATAACAACTTGGTAGCCAATATTGAAGTACTATAGGGCACTAATTTCCTAATGTCCATTTCTTCTGGGCTGGGGGCCCAAAATGTCTTTTTTTATAACCGTTTAAGATTTTATTCCCCATTTAATTATTAACTATCTTGAGAAATAAAGATAAATATATCCATTATGAAATTGATTGAAATAAACAGGTTTTTTGAACGTGACATCTTGCACTAAATGGACCCTGGGGCCCTTAATGTCATTTTTTGCTTATATGAGCTATATAAAAATTAGTTTATGCGTTATCTACTGAATAAATGAATGGATCTTAACCAAACTTTGTATATAAAAACTTGGTAGCCCATATTAGAAAGAAGGGCACTGCACTTTTTATTTCCAATTATTTGGGGCTGGGGGCCCTAAATGTCTTTTTTTCTTATATTTTTTAAATATTATGTGTCATTCTATTTTTAACGATCTTGAGAATTATATCTATGATGAAACTGAAATTAAAATGAACAGCATTTTAAAATTTACATCTTACATCGAAATGGGCCAGGCGCCCCAAAATTACTCATTTTTTAACGACCTTGAGAAACATATCCATGATGAAACTGAATTTAAATGAACAGGTTTTCAAAATATACATCTTGAACCGAATGGGCCCAGGGGCCCCTTAATGTATTTTTTCCTTTTATTAGCTATATAAAAATTAGTTTGTTTAAGTGTTAGATAATGAGAAAATAACTGGTTTTTTCAACAAACTCCGTAGATAAAAACTTACGAGCCAATATTAAATTACTATAGGGCTCTGAACTCCTAATGTCCATTTCCTCGGGGCTGGGGGCCCTAAATGTGTTGGTTTTTTTTACTAAACTTTTAAGATTGTATTCTCCATTCAATTTTACACGATATTGAGAAATATAGATACATAGATATATTTGTTATGAAATTGATTGAATTGAATAGATTTTCGAACTTCACATGTTAAACTGATGGGCCCTGTGACCCTTAATGTAATTCCTTTTTTATCTATATGTATTCCTTTTTACTGAGATCGTTGCAACGCACGATGGGTCTGCTAGTTATTAATAAATTGGCAAAAATTAATTTTAATTCATTAAAATTTTTAACGATTAATCGTTAATTTTCGCAGCCCTAATTTCTACATTTCATTTCATATTATATAATAAATAAAACTCCTCTTACTATTGGTAATAGTTATTTGCCTAAACCAACAATTACTACATACTTAACTTTAAAGTGAGGTAAATATTTAAACTAACCTTTCCACAATTTTACTCCAAATTTTTTAATAAATTGCTTTTCCACTAAAGTGTTTATAACCCCAGCTATTTGTCTCTGAGAACTGAGTACATTGACATGATTGTATCAATAAATTTCACCTGCTCATATTTGAATATGGTCTTTGGCAGATTTTGTTAGATACTGCTGGAGTGTTAAAATATGCAGACTTCAGTGTTTCTAAGGTAGAAGGAGAAAATCTGGAGGAATTGTTTTATAAATTTGCTGAATCTGGGGAACAATGGAGCACCCAAACAGTTGAAGAAATGATGAAATACAACAAATGGACAGGTCAGTTTTTTGCTAGTTCTAAAACATTGGGATTGGTCAGTTCCTTGCTAGTTCTCAAACAAATGGACAGGTAAGTTCTTTGCTAGTTGTAAAATTTTTTTATAAAATTACCATTATGACAAAGAAAAATTTTAATTAAATGTAGGCCTTTATTGCCTGATCTTAATTATTCTTAGCTTATTTAAAAATTGATAGAAAAAAGAATTTATCTCTACACTTTTGTTAATGGATAAAAAATACTAACTAAAAACTTGTCTTTATTTTTAGCCATGAGAAACAATTAAACAAGAGTGCTTCAGAATACACTAGGCAATAAATAAATAATAACCCCCTTTCCAGTCCATGACGGACTATGGGGCAAGTGAAGTAGCGTTCACATGTTTTATTTAGCCACCACTAGCGAACAAGGGATTGTGTGGCTAGCACAGTGCCCCAGGGGTCTTGCCAGCACCGAGAATAGAACCAGTGACTCTCTTCTGTCTCGGTTCGGCAGTCCAGCGCGCTACCGCTAGACCACTGCGGCCCAATTCTTTGCTTTACATCCACAATTTTAAAATTATTTTCATTTTTCTTTTGGATTTCTTTTAAGGATCTCTGACATATATGGCACCCGAGTTGATTCAAGGGGCAGAACCTAATGTGCTCAGTGATCTTTGGTCTCTTGGCTGTGTGCTATATCAGATGTTTGCAGGTGTGTGATTCAGTACATGAAGGATTATGTGACTCTGATGACTATTTATTATACATGAGCTTAATACATGAGTTTGTATGGTGAAGCTGTTATGATCTTTAGATTTAATTTAGGAAATCATTACCTAAATCAATTAGCCTGTATCATGGAAATTAAAGAAGTGCTATAACTGTCTAATGTTATGGCTACAAAAGTTATATTTAAAAAGTTAAATAGTTATACTGACTATTTCATTTTGCATTTTTCCATAGTAATATTTCATTTATCATTTGTCCATAGCAATATTTCATTAACTATGAGAAAAACTGCTAAGATCAGGGTTGTAAGTTTGAAGGGATTACTGGCTACATGGCATTCATTCAAATGTTGCATATTTCAGGATATCCTCCATTTTTTGCTGAAAAGGAAGAACATGTGAAAGAAAAAATTCTAACGAAAGATTTCCCAATTCCAAAAGTCAAAGGTTAGTATTAAACATAAATTGCAGTCTTAAAACATTTGATTGAAATAAAATAGGAACAAAATACTCTGAAAAGTTTGCATTATGTCATTTACCAAAAAAACAAATCAAATTTTATAGGACATATTTTGATATTTTATGTTAAGCTTGAAAGGAACATAGTTTATATTGAATAATTGAAACTGACAAATATGAAACAGATATCAACTTGAAATATAACCTTCATCAATTAACCCCCTACTTGACCAGTAAAACTGACCACCTAATGATTAAATGCCATGAGTTGATGGAACATTGTTTTCCAGGTCCTAGAATATCTGCAAAGCCTTCTCCTGAATTCCTGAATATTTTACAAGGTCTACTCAAGAAAGATCCTGCAGAGAGGTAATTTTGTTAATGTTTGGTCTTGCCACACAAATATGGGGTTTAAGGAATGCTCTGACCATTGTTTCCTTTCATAATATATGAGTTAAAAAATAGTTTGAAATATATTTCATCAAGGTGATTACATACTTAATTTCCCAAACTGATATCAGTTGAAGGACATCAATTTTACATGTTGTGTTTTTTTAGGTTTGAAATCAAGAATTTTCAGAATCTTGGTTGAATTTAAGACTATTGTTTTATCATTTCTCTTTTATAGCTTTTCTTACTGGTTGCATTTCAATTTTTGATAGTCTTTTTTATTTGACAAGAGAGCTTTTAAGGACTTTAGGGTTAAATAAAATGTATTAATATTCATTTGTTAATTAATATTCATTTGTTAATTTAAATTCATTTTAATTAATATTCATTTTTTAATTAATATTCATTTTTTAGTTAACATTTTGGTGAAGATTTTTTATACTAAACAATTAAATAAAAAAACTGTTTTACACCTTTTTTTTGTTAATTTCTGTTAACGACATTTAAACCACTGCTAATTCGAAAATATTGTACATTTTTTAAAATGCATCATAATGCAAGCATTTTTTAAAATTTATATCGTAATTATGAGTGTCCTTAAAGTTAGTAAATAATTGTTTGGTTTGGGGGTTAGGTATGGTTGTTCCTCTTTCATTGCAATATTATTTATTATTCAAATTTTTTTGTTGTTGATAATATGAATCAAATTTCATGCAATTTGGTCAATATCTTTTAAATCTTTGGTTATTGATTTTTTTCCTTTAAACAAGTAAAGTTTTAGGACTGATATTTCAGAATGACGTGGCCTGAACTTGTCAATAACAG
Organism: Ampullaceana balthica; assembly: GCA_944989445.1. Classification (NCBI taxonomy): domain Eukaryota; kingdom Metazoa; phylum Mollusca; class Gastropoda; family Lymnaeidae; genus Ampullaceana; species Ampullaceana balthica. The sequence continues at coordinate 292,608 of CALYLW010001068.1, forward strand.
TTTCTGGCAGGGTCAGCTGGCTCACCTGATAAAAGAGTTCACCACTCCCCAGTCAGATGTCCACTCAAGTATAATGACCAACCTCGGGGTCAGCTCCGTATTTGAGAATGGGGTCAGCTCTGTGTTGGGGCGTGTCAAGGGTTTGGACACCAGGAGGAGCATGGACAGACCGGTTGTAAACCTGGACACTGTCGATGGCAGTCGACCAAGTTAGTGTGACAGCTTCATGTTTTAGTGGGACAGCTTCAAGTTTTAGTGGGACAGCTTCACATTTTAGTGGGACAGCTTCAAGTTTTAGTGGGACAGCTTCACATTTTAGTGGGACAGCTTCAAGTTTTAGTGGGACAGCTTCAAGTTTTAGTGGGACAGCTTCACATTTTAGTGGAACAGCTTCAAGTTTTAGTGGGACAGCTTCACATTTTAGTGGGACAGCTTCAAGTTTTAGTGGGACTGCTTCACATTTTAGTGGGACAGCTTCACGTTTTAGTGGGACAGCTTCAAGTTTTAGTGGGACAGCTTCACATTTTAGTGGGACAGCTTCAAGTTTTAGTGGGACAGCTTCACAGTTTTAGTGGGGCATCTTCAAGTTTTAGTGGGACAGCTTCAAGTTTTAGTGGGACAGCTTCACATTTTAGTGGAACAGCTTCAAGTTTTAGTGGGTGGGACAGCTTCAAGTTTTAGTGGGACAGCTTCACAGTTTTAGTGGGACAGCTTCAAGTTTTAGTGGGACAGCTTCAAGTTTTAGTGGGACAGCTTCAAGTTGCTCTCAGTACAGTTGTCATCAACCTGATATTACAATTATTTATGATAAAGAAATAGATGATCAATGTGAACTAATTTATTTGTTTCTTAAACAATGAGGAGACTAATATTCTTTCACGTAGGCACTGTTGTTGGAATGAGTGAATACCTTCGCCCTAAAACTGCCCCTGGCCTAGAGAGTGGCGGGAGTCTCTTCACATTGAGGTATCAAAACTTAAAGGAATTTTTGTTAAATGTTCAACTAACTTGTCAAATTAATTTTTTAAATTGTTTCATTGCCTCAATGTGTAAATTAGAATTTTTTAGTATTTGCCTTTTGCCAATGTCTGCTCAGCGCCCGTCCACACACAGCAGTGCCTTCAGATGATAGAGTTATCTCTCCTCACAAGCCAACGCAATCTCCCCTGAAAACAAGGGAAACAATCGGCTACACCACAGATGGGGAGGCAAGCTTGCAGGATGTTGGGAGTGAAACTAAAAGGCTTATCTTTCATGACAGTGACTTTATTGTCACACAGATTGTTGATAATCCAAAGGTACCCATCTGCTCATTACCTATTTTACTTTTACTAATAATTCCACTACGACATTTGGTGTACATACTTGTCTTATTTATACAGACGCTCCTTCTATACAGACGATTATTGCGTTCTTCGTTCTGTTCAGAACGTATTGGCAAGTCTGTATTGTAATTGTGCATGTAAACAAACCAATCATCTGTAGTACAAATTTAATATATTATTATCTCTCACAGATCCAAAAAGTCACACAGTGCAAATATGATGTCAAAGTCTTGCCAGTTCCTCCATTCAACAGTATGTTCACTTGTTCACTTGATCCCAATAGTCTTCCAAATCCCTGTTTTCCTGATAGATATATTTATTCTATGTCCTTTAATTCTATAGATATATTTATCTTCTTATGTCCTTTAATAACTCTTTAGATATATTTATCTTATGTCCTTGAATACAGTCGAAACCAGTTAAGTCGACGGCGTTGGGGTATGAAAAATGGCATCGAGATAACCGATGATCGAGTTAAAACGAAAACCAATATGGCGGCAAAATATTAACATGCGCTTTAAATTTCTTTATATACGTGTTGTGCGTTAATTAGTGATGGGACGATTAATCAGAATCGTATCGGAATATACGAAATATCAATATAATGTTAAATTATGTGATATATTACATTATGCAAAATGGAACGTCCTTGCGAGTATGATTTATGTAAATGAATTAGTGACTTGGCTCTGACTGAGGCTCTATCTAGTTCATTTGCTTGTTCGTCCTTGAACTTTATTTTTTCATGCTATTTACTACTAATACTAATGATGTAATTATAATTAAAGTCATAATCTTAGTGCAAGTTTACTACTAATAAATACCAAGGCATTTATTTGTATAAGGACCAAGGAAAACAATCAATATTCAAATAAATATATTTGTTAATAATTGACTACTATTACGTTAGGACTAGTGTTTACCGTAGTTACGACTATCGAACGACCGCTTATACTCATCTTTAAAAATGTTTAGGCTTATTTATTTAAGCGTTAAGTCTTCGGAATTTAAATAATTTATTCAGCTGCAACTTCAATAAGCCCGTAATAGCTTTTTACACCGGAGTTCGTTTTTGTTGTGTTGAGCGACGGTGACTTCAAATCGCTTTCTCCCTATTCCGGTATCTAAATAATATACACGTCATCACTATTAGTCTACTTTGCCTACGGTTAAGGAATGCTTTTTTTTTATTTTAATTTGCTTAGTTGTCAAGGCACTGTACGAGAGCTGGTTCACGGTCAAAGGTCACAGCTATTGCTACAGTCTGGACCGCTCTGAGTGAACTCAAAGGTACGGACAAGTTACGGAGTTTTCTAGTTAGGTATGATGAGGGTGGTGGGGGGGAAGGCTAGAAGGCTTGACATGTCTTTGATGTTTATATAAAAGAAAGCCTCTTGCTTTGACATACCAATACAAGACCGCCAGAAGAGACACCTTCCCTCCCCTCCCCCACTGTTATACAGCTACAGTGGGTTGGGGGAAGGAACATTTTTCTTTTTAAATTGAGTCAGAGCATGCCTTGGTAAATGGCCAGTGTAGCTCAACCCCACCTAAACCCCACCCTGTGGGGAGGGGGGAAAGGTGTGCGCGGCGAAATACAATAATTCTGGCAGGTTGACGAGTGAAACATAATATGGTATTTAAATAAATTCCATCTTATTATGACTGTTTACTTCGTTTTATCAGGACTTAGTCGGTATATTAGCTTATTACCTGGAGTTAATTTTTTGTTGTGTTACGGCAGAATACCAGAGCCAACACGTGAGCGAACGTGACATCAAAATCAAAGCGTTTTCTTAATAATAATAATATTCTGGTCTATAAATATAAAAATACACGTCATCACTGTTTGTGGAGTTCGCTAGTGACCGATTTTTTAAAAAAAATGTATTCGCTTAGTTACCGAAGCATAGTTCTAGAAGTAACAGCGCTGAGCAAGCGGGCTGTGACATCACCAGCAGACCCTGGTGAGGCAGAAAATTGGTCCCATCCCTTGGTTATAAAATAATCATAGCTAACATTTCAAAAGCTGGCGATTGGTCATGGGGATCGAGATAACCAACGTTAAGTGGCAAATTTGACCCTTTTTGGTGCTCATGTTATGAGATTTCGGCGACTTAAAAAAATCGAATTAAACGACGAGAAAATGCTAAGACAAAGAGAGAATTTGGCGGTTCCAATAAAAAACGTCGACATAATGGGGTGGGCGAGTTAACTGAGCTCGAGTTAAGTGGGTTCGACTGTAATTCTACAGATACATTTATCTTATGTCCTTTAATAATTCTATAGATATATTTAGCTCATGCTTTTTGATAATTCTATAGATATATTATGCAGTTTTCTTTCTTTGTAGCTGAGAAACTTGTAAGTTTGTCTGATAAGGAAATACAAAAACATGCGAAGGCCATCTTCGATAACATCACACTAGTTGAGAAAGGCCCACCATCTAATAAAAAGATTCAACTTCTCCATTACATTGCATGTGTGGCATCCTGCAGGCAGCTGTCTACTACCCTGGTATGTCATTTATTTGTTGTTTATTTACATATAACGCTATAATTGGCATTTGCTTCCTCTGAAATTACATTTTTCTGAAATAAATTGCATTAAAATTGTTATTTTGTTTTTTTTGTTTTGTTTTTTTAGTTGATTTTAAAATTTGTATTATTTTTTTAATGGTATGTGCTAAGATTTAGAACTTAAGTCAACATTTATTTATTTGTAATTGAACAACATCAAATTGATTGAAATATCATTTTTATTGGGAAAAAATTGTCTCAGGTTATAGCCTGTTTTTATGTACCACTATGGTTTCCTTTTTTTTTACGAGTACTTTGTAGCACTTTACTAAGACAACAATTTCTTTTATTAAAACATTTCAATCCATTTGTTTGCTGATAATCTCTTCACAGACACAATTAGGTTTGCTGGGAGCTATGGCCAAACAGATCAAAGATTCATCACTACTTGACTTGTAAGATAATGATGCTTATGTGTCAATGTTTCAATTAAGAATTTTGTTTAATGAGAAATTTCCTCATGTGTCACAAGCATCCTTATATGTAGATCTGAACTGCTTGTTACCAGATTCATACAATTTCCAATACACAAGAATAACACAAAATCCACTAATGGAAAACAATCTTTAATATCGTTCACTTCTTGCCACAAAACAATATCCATAAAACTCTATACCCTTCTACACATGCTCTAATGACGTCAACAAAAACAACTCCTTTTTGCACACTTTCGCACCGACTAACCAATGACGTGACCACCCAAACACCACCGTTGCATCTAGCTCACCACAAAGTTACAAAGAAAAATCGGTCATCGGTGACATCATGTTACTAGTAAATACTTTTTTTATTAAAAAAAAAGCAGTTAAAATGTTGTACCCCAGCATTTATTTATTATAAGAATCTTTTTCTTTTCATTAAGTAAACCTTGTTAGGGAAAACAGTGTAACCATATTATTTGAATCTAGGGTCTTTAAAAGTATTTAGCTTTAAAAAAATAATATTTAGCCTTTTGAATATTAATAATAATAATTTGATAATTTATATGGCACTGTACCCCAGCAAGTAACTGGGCTCACAGCGCTTCACATAAAAATGTAATCAACGCATTCAATGTAAAACATACATATCATATCCACAACATATATTTATTAAAAGAAATCTTTTTTTTTAATTAAAAAAATCATGTTCTAGAAAACCATGTAACCATATTATTTGAATATAGTGTCTTTAAAAGTATTTAGCTTGCAATAACTAATGTGTAGCCTTGTGAATTTCTTTTAGGAGATTGAAGTTTGCAAGGGCCATGGCTTTGGTGGCACATTTCACGGACTCTGTGGATACATCCATAAACATAACTGAAGTAAGAGACTTTCACATGTTTTTTTATCTCAATTGTTAAAACTTTGACCAGCTTCCTAAGGAAGTTGTTTTAGTGTGTGCTATGCTATGTCAATGTTATATTTTAGTTTGTGTTATACCATGTCAATGTTATATTTTAGTTTGAGTTATACTATGTCAATGTTATATTTTAGTGTGTGTTATACTATGTCAATGTTATATTTTAGTTGTGTTATACTATGTCAATGTTATATTTTAGTTTGTGTTATACCATGTCAATGTTATATTTTAGTGTGTGTTATA